>JBBPLG010000532.1:0-18562 GCA_038089695.1 Xanthoconium separans | reverse complement strand
GGGGCATACACATTTCATCACATCTGTTGCCTACTCACCTGATGGGAGGCACATTGTCTCTGGCTCTGATGACAAGACCATCAGAGTTTGGAATGCCACCACTGGTCAATGTGTGGCAGGTCCATTTCAGGGGCATACACATTGGATCACATCTGTTGCCTACTCACCTGATGGGAGCCACATTGTCTCTGGCTCTCATGACAAGACCATCAGAGTTTGGAATGCCACCACTGGTCAATGTGTGGCAGGTCCATTTCAGGGGCATACACAATGGATCACATCTGTTGCCTACTCACCTGATGGGAGGCACATTGTCTCTGGCTCTTCTGACAACACCATCAGAGTTTGGAATGCCACCACTGGTCAATGTGTGGCAGGTCCATTTCTGGGGCATACAGATTGGATCACATCTGTTGCCTACTCACCTGATGGGAGGCACATTGTCTCTGGCTCTATTGATGAGACCATTGGAGTTTGGAATTCCACCACTGGTCAATATGTGGCAGGTCCATTTCAGGGGCATACAGATTGCATCACATCTGTTGCCTACTCACCTGATGGGAACCACATTGTCTCTGGCTCTGATGATAAGACCATAAAAGTGTGGAGGACACAAACACTACTTTCCCTTCATAATTTTCATACTCAAGATGGTTGGATCCAATCTTCTGATAGTTTATACTTTGGTTGGCTTGCTCCTTGGTCCAGGTCTATCTTTTATCATCCTGCTCATTCTCTGGTCATTTCTCCTACTAATACTTATATCCTTGACATTGATCTTTCTTTGTTTGGAGAATCTTGGGTATCTTGTTGGAAATGATTTTCTCATTCTTCTTTTTCTCTCCATATCTAGCTTTCTTGTGTTGGTAGGAAATTCCACACTTTTGGAGTACCTGTTATGTTTTTGTCTAGAGATCATATCTAATGTCATTATGCATTCTTTCTTGCACTGATCACCAGTTAGTATCAAGATATAGCAAGGGGAATTTGGATATTTGGTTGAACAGGGTATTGATCATTGTGTTGAATAGAGTGCAAATGGGGTTGCTGCTAGTGAATTGAACTTTACTCGTGCCAGTGGGTAGCCCTGTCAAGTTCATAGTCATTGGTGTGGGAAATACAGCATGCAACTCTTCACAAATATCCACATTATGCATTGCACAGACAATACATACATGCTTTGTTAAGAACAAGATGTACCAGTTCAACTGAACAACAGATGCATTGTCCACTGTTTTGTCTCACTCTGCAACCTTGAAATACCTTTATTTCCAAGCAACCCCAACATAGGTGTGCAGCTGCATTGTTCAACCAAGGATCAGTCACCCAAGTTGCTGCTCTGGACTATCGACATAGTAGTCTCCAAGTGGGGGCAGTAGCATGATGCACAATTCAATGGACAACATGAGGCTGATATGGCAACATGGGTACTTGCCTTTGTAGCTGGCAAGCCAAATCCTCCAGTTCCATCTTGGTTCTCATCCGAAAAAGAAAGCATATCTGTCCTCCAAGTTAGGGCTCTCGCTGTTGAATTGATAGGTACGAAACTCAAATAGGTGCGTGGACAATTTTGCCGTCGCAGGGATTGCAAAGTACGGGATGTAGTATATGGCTGGGTCGTTGAGGGTGCGAGACGGGCGATCCTCGCTACGAGGCCGTTTGACTCATTGTTCGTCCCAGTACATGTCCTTTGCGTCAACAACCTTGGACATTCCATCAATACCTCTTTCGACATCAGTTTTGTTCCAAGTGACGACGCATGAAGTTGCAGCTGGACCGGGTGAGCCAACATTTGCGCACCCTCGAGCACCAAGTTTGATAGGTGGACACGCGACTGATTCCACAGGACCGTCATAAATTTAAACGGAGAGTGCCCGCCGTGATGAAGTAGGCAAGTAATGAACCAAAAGCGTACCACGTCATAGCTGGTGCCCATTTGGAGTAGGGATGCTCCTTCATTACAATTCAAACGTGCCTAGCGACTGGATGGTCGAGTTGATGAGTGTGAGTTGGAAAGTTCTCAGACTGGGCTGCCTGGTATAGCTATGAGAACTGCCCACCTTTGCCATGATGGAAGTTGGAGCGTTATTGTAGCGTAGAGTTGCACCAGAACCTGGCCATTTGTTGCAACGTGCGCGATAGTTACCAGACCGCCATTTTGCATGAAATCCGATAGCTCCGATAGCTCCATTGTGCGCAGGTTTGAGTCTTGTAACTGTATTATGTATTGCAACATGGACTGCTATGCTGCGCTCCTGCCTATTTGACACATATTGCAAGATCCAACACGCACTGCTGCACTCCTGCCCATCTGACACATCTTGCAAGATCCACATTGTTTTGCAACGCGCGCTGCTACGCCACCTCTCCGAGTCGTCAGTCGTTTGCAAGATCCACTGTTTTGCATACCCGTAACGCGCGCCAGCTATCCCGCCTCTCATCAGTCGTGTTTTGCAACATGGACTGCTATGCTATGCTCCCGCCTATTTGACACAAATTGCAAGATCCAACACGTACTGCTACACTCCCGCCCATCTGACACATCTTGCAAGATCCACATTGTTTTGCAACGCGCGCTGCTATCCCACCTCTCGTCAGTCGTTTGCAAGATCCACCGTTTTGCATACCCGTTTGTATTGCAACGCGCGCCCGCTATCCCGCCTCACGCCAGTCGCTTGCAAGATCCACCATTTTGCGTACACGTTTGTAATGCAACACTCAAGCCGATCAGTAATTTTGCAACGCGTGCTGCTACCCGCCGCTCTTCTGGCATATGTATGTCCGATATTTTACAGTTAACACCTCCATCTCGACAAATCTGAATTGAACAGTCTGAATACATGACCCAAATCACTGAGAGTAAGATTCCAGATTCCCTGACTGCGACAGCTTGTGCCGTTTGCCCGCACGATCAGCAGAGTGAGTCCCAGCCGAGGACATATTCTGACGGTCCAAAAATCCAGCTCCAACTCGGCCCATGGCTTTACCCCCCAGACCAAAGGGCAGCTTGTGCAGCGTCAGAATATCGTTAAACCCTCAGCGAAATTACTACTCACGACCCGGCCGTCTAGAGGTGGAATCATTGGCATCTCTTCACCCGGTATAGCGTTACCAAGGCCAGCCAGTACGGACGGGTTTGGACCCGGGTCGACTAATCCCTTCGTCTCGGGGATGGCATCTTCGAAAAAAGGTTCTGTTTTCACTTTTGGTTCATCTTTGCATTTACGCATGTGCCGGCCGTGAGGCTGGGTTGCCGTGTTCACTCTGAATGTCTTAAAACTCGGAGTTAGTACGACAGTGTATATTATTCGCGCAACTTACCACTGGACCCTCAATGTAGTCATACGTCATTGAAATGGAATGAAGACGAATACCTGAAGGAACGATGACCTCAACGACGTGCTCGTGACGACCAGATGGAGATGACATGTGGGCTATGATGGCTATCGGTGGGGGACATTGGTGGGTTGGTGGCGTGTCCTTAAAATTGTACCGTCTTGCAAGATCAGAAGACGATGATCAATGCCGACTCCGTCGGCACTAAGAACTAACGGTCTGCTTCAAATGTACATGGAACGCAAATCATATTGCATTGCAATGAACAAAGTCTAAACATTGTAAGCGCACTCGTCGACATCATTGACTCCATCCGCAAGCTTGATGTATCTTTGCACGTTCCGCCAACCGTGTGTGAAGTGTTCAGCCAAATCCTCCCTAATCCTTGCCTGCCGCTGCGCATATGCCTTGAGACCCTCTTCAAGCGCAGGATCATCAGTTACGATGAGGCTCTGCTTACCCAACCACCATGTTGATTGCCAGCGAAGAAACTCCAGGACTCGGCGCTGTTCTTCAACCAACAACTCGACTTCTTCAGCCCACCGATTCGCTCGAGCACGGGCCTTGCACCACTCAATGCGAATGGCTAGTAAATCGCCAGTCAGAGCTGGATCACACCGTTTCACAGGGATAACTTACCATCCTGGAGTTCCTCGTCGCTATCGTCACTTGGGCGATGGTCGTTATAACCACAGACTAACCAGATCCAGGAAAGTCGCCTCCGGCCCTCAGTGGAAGCGCCATCAGCGCCATCAGTCATTGATCGTATGTCGTCGGCTTCCAGAGTTCGTAAAGTATTTTTCCAACCAAGTTTCCCAAGCAACTTGGAGAGCGCCAAGAGAGCGCCATGTGCTGCACGGTACTTTGCTGCACTGGCAGCAATTTTCGCATCTACTGCCTTGAGGGAGTTGCGAGCACGTGTATTAGCACCCTGACCCCTAAGAAATCTGTCTTTGAAACGTAGCATGTATGAGCGTGATCGCAGGGCCTGGCGTAACTCATTCAAAGCATCATGAGCTTGTCCAGTACGCAATTTCCATTCGATCTCTTCAAGTTTGATGTCGCATGGAACCTTGCGGGAGAGGGCAGACGGCATCCAAAGACAAATGTCTTGAGGTTTCTGGGCCGGGTTGTTCTCGAGAGCAGCACGTACTCGAAGAGATGCGACCCCAGGAATGTACAGGGTCTGTACGGAGATCCAGGCTTCAATCCGCCTCTTGAGCGCGTTTGTACGCAGTTGAAGTTTCACCTTTTGTAGATCTGTTGCATGTAGTCCGATGGTTTCCATCTCAACACGAAGACGCCGCCTTCAAGAAGTCAGTAATGATACAACTCGTACAAGAGACTGATATACTCACTGCTGATCCTCGAGATCAATCCCCGCACCGATCAGACTGCTTGGGGAGATGTCTGCGTGGACCGAAGGTGTAAGTGCCTTTGTGGCTTCGTCGGCTTCATCTTTAGCGAGTTGTAGACGTATACTCGCTTGCGTGATGGCTGAAAATAAGGTCTGAACAAGATATATCACTTATGAAGGGAAAAGCGGACTTTCTGCCTTGACCTCAAATGGGTTTGGTTTGGACATGTCGGTCTCCCATGCTTCCACGTCCATTTTCCATTGAGAAAGTTGACTAGTGTACTGGGACGACAGGGATCTCTCAAATTCCCGTAAATCCTCTTGATGCTCGTTTCGCTCAGGCACAGCCTCTATGATTTTACGGAGAAGAGACTCGCCTGTATATATACTCAATCAATCAATGCAGTGGAACAGAGTGGTGAACAAGACCTACCGAGCGCAACGACTTTCTTCCAATTGCTGTCACCAACAATATCATCCAGGGTATCTCTCCGATGGCCCGGACCCATCTCCTTAGTACTTGATGCGACCATATTAAGGTTGGCCCAGCCGCGCTCGGGTGCCTCGCCATCTGTCCGACCAACACCTTTGATGAAATTGAAAGAAAACTTCCATTGGCACTCATTGACATGGGCGGGGAGATGGAATTTCGGTACGAAAAAGGTGATTTCTTTTCCCTTGTAAGGAAGCTGTAAGTTATCTGGGAGAGTCTGCATCCTCTCCCACAAGTTTCGGTGCCATTGGCAAGCAATATCGTAAGATACATTGAGGACCTTCAGTGGCGTGTCCTTGAGAGACGAGAAGAATAGGTAGTCCGTATTCATGTATCTGACAATCAAAGGTGAGCGTGAATCATGCAACCATCTGCAAAGGAATGACGACAATGCCTTGATCTTGCAAGATAGTGACATCATCAAGCAAGACGAAATGCAATACATACCTTTCACCCTTCTGCAGATCACCCATTCCGCCTGGAAGCTTCATGCCGTGTCGTGCACAGTCGATTGTGCCACTTCCTGTGGCAGCGAGTCCCTCCGATGACTTTGTATCGGCTGCGTTTACTGCATCATGCCCTGAACACGTGCTTCTCTGTCGGTGTATTTGTGCGATATTCCAGAATAGAAACGAAACACACTTACCTCTTGACGGGTCTTTGCCTGGCTAAGGAGATAACTCTTGTATGGCTGATCTTTGACGAAATATGACCAACCCTGGCTGAGGCTCGGGTCGACTGAGTCCTTTGACACATCCTTCCGCTTCAAACGGAAGTTGGCATCGATGGCGACAAAAAGGCTGTATAACCACCTGTACTGTTTGTAAGACAGCATGCCACAAAGGATCTAGCTTCAACTTACTTCTTCTCAGATGGTGCACTCTCCCAGTCGTCCGGTAGGTTGATCCCTGGTTGCGGACATGCGGGACATCGAACAGCGCATGCACCATGCTGGGTCTTGTCCACACCAGCGGGATCATGCCCTCGCCCAGATCTTTTCAGGAGTTTCAGGTGGCACCACTCACGAGCAATGCGCATGAACTGCTCGTAACGATCCTAAGAGCAGAGTTTAATGATATCTGATGTCTGATAGAGAGGATGCCTCTACCTTTGAAGGTGATAGACCAGTATTGTTGCTGCGCCGCACGAGAGCATTGTAGTAATGGTACGCAGATACCTTCGATTCCAATGATAGCAGGTGAAATTGTTCAAGTACACCAAACGTTGCTGCAGTTTTCGGTTTCTCTGTAGTGGCGGGGAAAAGGCGATGACGAAGTAGTTGACGGAGGTGAGAGTCGGCTGTTTCGCAACCACAGAAGCGTAGCGCAACGGAGTGGATACCGTTACTGTCGATGATTACAAAATCGTCCGCGTATGGAGCCTTGGGTAGGTAGCACTGTTCACCGGGGTGGTGTCCCAGCTGAATCACTAACCCAAGCTCTCTCAATGTATGTCGCGTCCAATAAGAACCAGTCCACTTCTATTTGGGAATGTAGATCATACTAGGTGTGTAGAATTCAGAACTCACCCTGACGTTGTGCAGTGGTTGCATCTCATGGCGCAACACAATACATTTTTGACAATACATGGCCACACCTAGGCAATCGTGGCAGCGGTAGCTTGCGAGCTCGGTCTTGCATCCAGAACATCCAGTCATTCCGCATCGGCCTTCTAAACGAAGTAATTCATTAAGGAACTCCTGTCGGTCTTCGAGCCATACAAGCAAAGGGTAATCCTAGTATGAACATGAGAACCTGCAGCGAAAAGAAAATTGATGCACAAACAGATGCCGTTCGGTTCCTGGGACCGTCTTCGAAGATAGACAAGTCTACCTCTTCTGGGAGATTGTCGATAGGCTGAGGGATGTCCGCTCTGTCAAGATAGTGGGATGTAGAGTTGAGAGTGGCTAGTTTGCGATGCTTGGGTGCCTTGTACGTTTGCTTGGATATGGTGAGGTTACCAGTAGAAGCTGTGCGAATCTTCAGGTGACGGCCAGCTGTCTCCCTGCTGGTTCTATGGACCTTGAACCCTTCAACGCGTCTGAATCGCAGTTTATTGGTTTCAAGTTGCACTGGAACTATTAGGAATAACGTACATAAGTGTTAAACAACAGGTGACATACCAGACTTGTGAGTAACAGAGGCTCCCTGTTCATGTTGACTGTGATTGCAATGCTCGAGTGAGTGGCATTCATCTGAGTCCATTCTTGCTATGGTTGCCAACCTGAATGTTGGACGTAGTGTTGCTGAGGCAAAGTAACTTCGCTTCACTTGAGAGTCGGATAAGTCCCAGTTGGGAACGAATTTGCCTTGTTCACTTCAAGAGGATTTATCTTGTATTTACTACTCGTGCTCGCTCGACGAGCTCTCCATGTCTCGCCATCTACATCATCGCACGATGACAATGTTACCACTACACGCATGACAAGCATGACAGGAGTGACGGCCATCATGCGTGCAACCTTCTCCAACCACTGCATACACAACGATAAATTGTCGTCACTGGCACAACAGGAGTATGGCGACGGCAACGCCACGCACCCCTCCCACCACTACATATGCACATCGTTGTTGACGACAATGACGGTGCCACAACTAGTTTACCGGTGAGTACGGAGGCAGTAACACCTCAACAGCACGAACTAAGTCGAATTTAGGCTAAATTGCTACTTCAATTCTCTTCGGTTTGCCTCGCGGCAACACTATCAACACGGATGCCATGACTCCAGTCAGAAGCATACAGGCACGCATTCCGGATGCATCGGATCACTGTACCTTCTGACTGGGCCACGGTGCCACCTGACAGCAGAGAGTCTACAGTACTCCGCACTCTACAGCCCTCATCCAGCCTTGCTCGTTCCGCATGAACATGCATTGGAAATTACAATCATCATCCTTGTATGGTAAGTGGGATGTAGACGTTTAAACACGCTGTAAACTCATTCAACACACTCGTCTCTTCCACCACCACCACTATATGGCGAATCATCTCGCGTTCATCCGGTGGACCCGGAAAACAAGGTAATATATGGTCAATTGAGCGACTTCAGCGGGTAAGACATGGTGAATCATGGTATGTAATACTTCTCCCCGCGGCCAACTGTCCTCAGAGGAGTGTTTATTAGGGCGTTATAAGCAGCCACCGCAATCAAACCTATCCAAGCCTGTCATCCCATATCACAGTCGCTATGGTAACTACATGCGATGCTGCAAGCACGGTGTCTGGTCCCCAGCTCAACAATGTTGAGGGTTAGTCCGACGCTCATTTTTCAGGTGTGACAAGAGCTAAGAGACATATTCACAGATTTAGTGGCTTTGATTTCAGCCATCAGTCTCACTCCTGATGATGCCGAGCTATTGGTGGCGGCTATTCAGAACCGTGTTGACTTAGCAGAGGACAACCAAGATGTCAAAGTCTCCATGCCTGGCGCTCCATCGCAAGCCTCTGTTCCTGTCGCTGTTGCTACGACGGCTCCACTACCCGCTACCACATTGTCTTCTGCCCCGGTGAATGCGGGCACTATTGCTCCTGCCCTCACTCACGCTGCCGCTCCTGCACCCACTCCAGCCGCTCCCATTCTGGTCGTACCTCTGACCACTTCAGCACCCGCAGTAACCATCCCCGCTGAACATCATGCCACCACCTACAATGGCAAAGAATTTCTGCTTCCCTTGCCGAGCGTTCCTGGTCCATACTATCTTATCACGAAAGGGAAGTTCATTGGAGTGGTCGCTGAATGGTACGTCCCGATGTTATGTGACCTGAATGCTGTGCTAATTCACAGGGGTATACTCAGGGACCGAGCCTCGCCCCTGGTCCACGGTGTGAAAGGTGCTGTATACCGAAAGGTGCTGTCCGTATCTGTTGGGCGGCAGTCTATGGAGTCCGCTATCGACAGTAAGATTGTAGCATACTTGTAATTTTGTCTACAAGAGTGTTGTCTATATCAAGTGGTGAATACGAGGCTCAGTTTTCTTGATCAATCAGTCGACTCGATATTGTGATCATGCGCCCACGTGATTAGATTGATGCCCCTAACCGCAATTTGGGGCAGCCAGAAGGATAGAACATGAGTGGAACATGGTAGTTGAAGCAAAGGACTGAAAGTCTCAGAGAATGTATCTTTACAGTTCTGGTCCATAAGATGGAAAGATCACGACTTTGAGGTGCAGACTGCTTGTCACACCACTTATAATGCTGCCAGGACGGGTCTCTTGGATGAAGTACTATTTGCTAACTGACGCCTTCACTGTACATTATGATTTATATACAATATAGAGTTACAATATAGAGCCTAAAACATGGTTTCGTTCTATGTAATTCTGTGCGATGAATAAATCTCCTATCGCTGTGCGCAAAATGGACTGGAAACCCACCTTACTCGTAACGGGTAATACGGATCGATGCTTATTTCTCTGATTTCACACCCCACACACACCATGGGTCGACCTAAATTGTACAAAACTCTGGAAGAGAGAGTACTCGCAGCACGTCATTATAGGGCGACATACCACGCAAAGTCTGTTCTTTGTCCATTATCATGATCATCATTGAACGGTGCCTTAGGAACCGAGCAGCGATCAACCAAAAGCTTGTCACCAAGCGTGAACTACTCAAGTCGGCTCAAGTACGGTCAGTGATTTGCTTTTAACACTACTCATTCTTGTGCTAATAGGTTTCATGGCAGGGCTGTGAACGGACCAGTTCAGCTAATGGGCCAGCCATCTGCTTCAGCTACGCTATCACGTCGGTATGTTTGACTACTACACAGCCAGACAATTACTCGCTAACAATGTAACTGAAGTGCTGGCCATCCAAGGGAAAAAAACACATCCACTATGGCTAGGTTAACCATTCTTTAATATTGTTTCATGTATTGACTCACGACATGTTCATGTGTCTAGGTCTACTGTGCATAACACCGACTCGGAATTGGCGGTTGTGCAGGCGCTTAAAGATCTTGTCGGAACTTCCTCACGCCAGTGGATAGATGGCATCTGCAAGGCTTACATCTCCTCAGGCGACTATCAAGAAATATTGAAAGTTCTCTCTGCCGTTGAAGCCCTGAGCGAACGTTTGTGCAAGCTAACATCTCGTCATTGGTGTAGCTATGGTGGGGACCGCGCTCAAGAGAGCACACTCTCAAAATCCTTACGTTCTATCATAAAGGGTCTTGAAGACCTGTGTTTGAACGCCATGGAGGAGAATGACGTGAGCGGTCTCGCGGATAATGGCCTACTGTTGTACCAGGCAGCTCCAGACATCTTACTGTAGATTACAACTGAGATCCATACACCATGTATATCATCCAACATAGATCTACCTCCATTAAGCCCGAGGAATAGATCTATCGTCTCGGTCGGGAGTACTAGTGATCCTCCATCCTCCTTCAATGTAGACAGGGGATCTATCGTTCATCGAAGGGAAACACCAAAGAAAAAGAACCATGCATTGTATCTGGTCAACAAAGCGCGTCGTCTCTGGTCAACAAAGCGCGTCACTGGAACGCGTCGTATCTACAGCGTTCTACTATTAAATGTGTAGCTTGCAGATATTGGCTCCATTTTTGCCGTACCTCTACCTCCCTCCCCAACAACACGTACGGGACCCTCAGACGTGTAACAAGTCTTGCCGACATCCCTCTGTGTCCACTACTACTCCTGCTCGAAGACGAAACCGTAAGTTGGATATTATTGGAAGGTACATTAACTCACGGGTCCTAGATGCCTTCTGAGTGGACGACTCCCGAACAAAAGGCCTTCCTTATGAAGGAGCTCATCGAGTTCATCCGCATCGGCGGCAAAAACTATACCAAGCACTGGCCAAGCTTCTTCCAGAGATGGTCGGAGCAGTTCCCAGAGCGCCGAACTGCACTCCCAGGTACCCCCGATGACACCGTGCTCACTGACGAGCAGATGGAGATTCTGGCCACTGCTGTCTCGAAGCGGCAGAAGCAGCTGCGAGCTTGGATGCATTGGCATGCCGGGGCTGGCCAGAACCGCACTGCAAATAACAAGACTGCAAGTATTCTGAATACCCTTCTCAAGGCCAAGACACGTACCCAGAAGCCACATGAGATCTACTCAAAACTCTACTACCCAACTCGCATTCAGCCAGCTATTGAAGTTGGCACGCCGATCTCCGACGTCAGCAAGAAGATCCGCGAACTCTTTGAAAAGGAATCACCTGAAATCCGTGCAGAAGTCTATCGACTATGGGAGGAGCAAAAGCAAGAGTCGAAGCGCAAGAAGGGCGAGTCGGATGAGTCCAAGCCTGACGACGACATCAAGTTAGATCCCTCAGCTCTGAAAAGGTATGGCGTCACCAGACATCTGAGTCTCATACCACACTGACACTACCTCTTCTGAGTAGTAATATCCAGCAGTGCGGTAGTGCCCTCCAGCGAATCCTGGAGCATCTGGGCAAGCAGACCGGATGGAAGTTCACTGTGTTGATGGGCGGCCCAGACCCTCTCGACCCCAAAGGAGGGCATGTCATCACAAGGTCAGGATTTACTTGAATACAGTATCTACATACAACTCACCATCTATTGGCTTAGCTTGCATACTGGGAAAACCAAGGATGGGCGCAACTTCTCCGATGCATACCCGAGCTTTGACTCCGATGTCGTGCAAGCGTACAGAGAATTCCTGAGCGAAGTCTTCGGTAAGTCAATAATTCTGAGAGTTTGGCTGAGTGCTTACCACGGTGACATCAAGATAATGATGTGGACACATGCAAGGACAACTTGGTGTCCAAGGGACTTGATTCCCGACCTAAAGAAGGATGTGCTGACTCGGAGCTAGGCCAAGGCAGCAACAATGACGAAGGAGGGGAGGACATACCTCGAGTAGACCAAGGCAGCGTCTCTAATGGGGGACCTGATGGTGTTGAACCTGAGAGTGGCAAGGGAAGCGGGGAAGGAGAGAACACAGCCGAGGGAGCGGTGAATGTGGGTCATGCTGGTGGCTCAATCTTACAGGTGGGTTTTTATAGTGTGCCGGATTCATCTTGCAAAGGAGACTCACACGACATGCATCCAGGATCTTGCAATGTCTTCTCCACCTGGTCTTGCAACACCCTCCTTGCCGACTCCTGCAATCTCCTCTGCACCGAGTATTGCAACATGGTTGTCACTGGTCTTGCAATGCCTGCCAATGGAGACGGACGCAGTGCAAATGCAGATTCGTTGCCAAATACGCCCACCACCTGCTCACCAGCTCGTATGAATATTGCGACACCCGATGCTATCGGAGCATCTGATCTTGCAACGTCCCCCATAACGCCTACCACAGTTTCCCAGGCTCCAATAGGTCAGTCGAACTTGGTCCCGCCATACGATCCCTTTGCTACATTCCCGGTGGATCCCTCTTTCACAAATCTCCTTTTCCAAAATGATTGGTCCTTCCCTGGTTTCGGCGATCCCTGGAATGGTCCAAATGCTCCACCATCAAATCCAGTGCCGACCGTCTCGGGATTTCCAATGTCAAACTTTGTATTTCCTCCTATATCCATGTCCAACGCCGGTTTTGGTCCAAACTCGTTCGCTCCTCTCCAGTTTGGTCCCAACGACTCAATCCTTGCTCACGGAGGCATGGGGTCGCCCCCTATGCCATCCCAAGACCCGGAATCCCGCCATCACCCCACCGACATTACTGTTCAGCGTTCGGCACCCTCAACACCACCTTTTGCTGAGCCACAGTCTATTACCCTTCCACAACCGCCCACTAGCATGGCGGAAGATGATGAAGCTGCTTCCCTTGGACGGTCAAAGCGAAAGCACATCCCATCACAGCGTGAGCAGCGCGATAATGCCATTGGAAAAGAAAATATACCACCCCAATTGTCTGGCACTATGGGCGCGAGAAAGAAGAAAGGGAAACGGGTGGCAGAATCTAACATTACTGATGACATGCCCAAGATCAAGTACGTCGCTTTCTTCATCTCTCGCTGCCGAGTTTTTGACTTCTGCACAAGGAGACATAAGGTTTCGAAGTGAGATTGAGAGAAAGCGTGTACAGTATTTAGAACGTCTTGTAGATCTAGTATGCTCTGCTACGAACGAGAGCGCCAGTGAGCTATACATCTCATCACGCTTGACAAAACCTTTGTACAAGTTCTGTATAGTGGGCGGAAAGGCGATACCGACAAAGCGTGGTGAGAGTTACATATACAAAATATCGAGTCAACGGTTCAGTACACAAATACGTGAATCAAAACAGTAGTAGCCTGTGCTGCGAGACGGTACTAGTACTTTGATTTGGAGGGACAGGATGTGTGGTGAACAGAGCACACCAACCAATGCGAATGGGTCTGGCCACGCTGGATGTCTGGTAGACGGGAATGGGGTGGGTAGAAAACAGGATCATGAAGCTGAATAGGTTCATTGTTATATAAATACGTACGGAGTGTGTTGCAAAAGGCGGAAATGGGTATGCGCGCTGTTGTATTGCAAGGAAGGATATCCGCTGTATATTGCAAGACAGCGCATGGATTGCAAAAGAGGGCTTGCAGTGTACGGTATTGCAAAAGGAGCCAGGTACTGGAGGATGTATGATACTGGTGAATATTGCAAGGGGGGCGCATATTGCAAAGGGAGTGGGGTATTGCAAAGAGGACGTACGACGCTTGTGAAGTATTGCAACACGGGCTGGTATTGCGAATGATTACGCGCGGCGGGTATTGCAAACAGAGGACGTGCGATGTACAGTATTGCAAACAATTACATGTGGTGTACGGTGTTGCAAAGAGGACGAGGTGTTGCAAGAAAGATGTACAATGCCCGTGAGTATTGCAAAGTGGGGGTACAGATAGTATTGCAAAAAGGATCAAGCTTGCAACCAAGCCCGTCTTTGGGTTGCAAAATATTGCGGTGCATCAATCCATCACACTTCTTGCAATCATGCCCTTCTGATAGCTACCATGCAATCATGCAATAATTTTCCACTACAGCCTGAGAGTTGCTGATTTCTGTAGTTGGAGTGTGGTTGTCATCGCCGATGTTACACCGCCAGCCACCTCCTTGACCCCACAACGCTGTCCTTCCGAATGCGTTGAACACCCCAGGGATTGAAAAACTGAGGAACAGGCGTATTGTCCTCGCATCTGCCAGCCCACGACATCCTTAAAACGCTCGTGCGTTGTACTATCTCCGATCTTATCACAAGTCGTTTTCATCACCTCACCAGGGCCTCGCACCCGAGATCGCACCCTCGACGTTTGCGCACAATCTGCCCTTGTCTTCTTTTGAGCAGATTCATGAGTATCCGGTGGCGACGGCGATGTACAAGGTGGTGGAAGTGTATGAGAGGCTCGTGATAAGTTTTTCTTATGGTTGAGTGAGACTCGAATGGGGATGGACGTGTCGTCGTCGGTAGACCGAAAAGCCAAGGTGTTTTTGATCTCGTCATTGGTGGTACGTTGGCATCCATCTCTCCTTGCAACTTTAGGATCACGCACATGTTCTGCGACGGACATGCAGCAGACACGGCGGTGTTGACGCACACGCTTCCATCGACGTCACTCAAGATGGAATCTAGGACACGACAAGAACTGCTCGAGAAGCCGATCTCGAAGGTGGATCATCTACGCATGCTGCAGGATTTGAGGTGGGGGTACATCATCATCCTGTCGACTGACTGATTTCGATATTTTTCGTTTCTAGTTTACTCCGTGCTCACCGCGCCTGGGTATGCGACGAGGTGAACGTATGTGTTAGCTGATTGGATTCAACGTCTCAATGGTGTAGGGAGATGGACGAGCGGACGTGCGGACAAGTCTCTACACGTCCTGAAAGCGTATATGGAGAACGGCACAGGATACGAGAGGATTTGAGGTACAAGGTAACGAGTCGATCATTTCTATTCCATCTTGTCCACCGCCACGCTCGGACTCGGTCACGATAACTTACATAGGGTCTCGGTAGCCATCTTTGATTCGCAAGATCGATAGGGGCATTCTCGAGAATTATTTCGAACTCCGACGGTTCAATGGTCCTCTTGTTTGCGCCTCCCCGTCCGACTTGCAACCGCTTTGTCTCCCAGTGCCCACGGTCTGTCCGCTCGCGTTCTCCCGACACGCATACATGCAGTCGCGCATCACCCTCCCGCCCATTTCTCACCATTCTGGCCTGAAGCGCACGTGTCCCACCTCCCTCATCCTCACAGTCCCTCCAGCGACGCCGACATGACCACTATGTGTCAACACCATGACCGCGCAATCACCATGACGTGCTCGTCCACTTGACATGGCCTGATACGCATGTACCCTGCCCGCCTTTATCCTCCCCACAGTCCCTCGCACCAACGATAACGCGACCACAACATTGGCGTGGCTGGCGCTCACCCACCCGCCATGGCCTTATGCGGATGTGTCCCGCTTGCTCTCCCCATGGTCGCCTCGCAGCAACAACAATGCGACCACGTTATTCGCCCACTACGACAAGGACATGCCACCACCACTACACCCCTACCATCAACGAGTGCAACGTGTACGATGTGACTGCGACCCCCAACGACGACGTCGGCATTCAATGCGTTCCCAAAGCTCCCTCGACGTACAAACCTCATTGCGAATCTCGCGGTTTCTTCACTCTTTTCGTCATCTTTCTCGTCACTCTCCTCGTGTTAAATGACATGTCTGGGGATGGCCCCGATTACGAGTTCAGCATCGATACCCAACAAACTATCCATCTCAACGTCAACGCCGACATGTTCGTCAACACACCCTGTGCTTGTATGTAGCCATAACAATCCTTTTGGCCACCGGTACTCATATTTCATGATATAGTCCTCAGCGTGGACTTGCGCGACGCGGTAGGCGATTGTCTTTTCCTCAGCAGAGGGTTCCATCGCGAGGGTGTACGTATCTCACCGTCATCTGTTTTGCCACGTCTCACGAGCCCTTGAAGACTGTATTTGATATTGGACAAGCTACTAGTCAAAAGTACGTTCTAAATTTATTGCACAAACATCGTCGCACCCTCTCCTGTTGTTCATAGAGAGCATGCTAAAGCCCTCTCCGCTCGGGAGGCGGTTTCCCAGTCGAGAAAGTCACGCGGATTCTTTTCATGGTTCCGACGTACCCAACCTGACTACCGTCCAACGTATAATCACCGAGCCGATGGTCAAGCCTGCCGAGTTTATGGTTCCCTTGGCGTCAAGAAGGTTACTGGTCAGTATTCTTCGTTTTGTTCAAAGATCGTTCTAAGATGTCTCACTTATCAGCCAACTTGCGCGTTACAACACTCGGACACAGCTACGTGAGTACTGTTCATATACCCCACGACAGTGTGTCTTATTTTTGGTCAAGTCATCTGTGTCTTCCTAGACATGAACCTCTCCCACGTCATCACTGAGTCCTCGTTTGGACCGTATTTCCTTGACATTGTTCAGCCACTGGACTACTCGTTCAAGCTTGCCAGAGAACGTACGTCTTCGATAATCTTGTTCTCGCGGCAACTCATTGGCCATCGGCAGCGTTCATGGCATATTCACGTTTTCCCTACTACCTATGTTGCGCCACGCTCGGCACCTCTCCACACGAACCAGGACAGCGTTATACATTACACTCGCAAGCTGGAACCTGACCAGGGCACCCCTGGCATTTTCTTCAAATTCGAACTCGATCCGATGGTTATCACGATCCACCAACGTACAACCACTTTCATCCAGTTGCTGTGTAACGACCAGCGCTAAATGATTGTATCAGGTGTGTTGGCGTCATCGGTGGTGTGTTTACCTGTGCTTCGTATTTCCTCCGTGTCACGGTTTGCACCATCGAATTGGTCTCTGGCGCGGACTCGACCGCAGGAATTGTCGTCACCGAGTCGACGGGCGTTAAACGCAAATGGGCGGGTGGACAACTTCACCATCGTGGCCCCTCGAATACCGGACGCGTCATGCGGCAAGGCAACGGTTGGGTCGTCGAGGGTGCAGGAACTCCGTACTCGGGAACCCCAGCTACGGGTGGGTTTGTCCCGCCCAGTCCATACCAGTACACGCCCTATGGATCCACAACTCCAGCGATGCCACCGCCACCTTCCGCGTCTGCAGCCTCGACGACGTTTGCTCCTGGCACGGTGCCGACCACGCCCGGGGTTGGACTTGGACTGGGTGCGGGCCCGTTTACGCATTCCCGCGCACCGAGTTTGATGGGTGGACATGCACGGACGCCGAGCATGATGATGGGTGGGCATGCGAGGACGCCTAGCATGATGGGCGGACAGAGGAACGTGAGCGGGGAGAGTGGTGGACCTGCAGGGGTGCCGTTGCCAGCGTCGCCGTTTCCGGGGTCGGTGCCTGGTACGCCGATGGTGCCTCCGCCGCCTCCCAAATCCGCCAGGAAGGATGATTGAGGTCTGCACGTAGTGTAAAGTTTGCGTGTCCGTGTAAACTTGAAATTTTGATCGCTGGTCTTATTCGCACCGCCTTCCTAGATTCGGCTTCCAAAGAAATATCCGTCCAGCCTCATTGGAACCGCATGCACATAGTTCGGTTACCCCAAGTTCTTACTCCTTCATCCAATAGTTTTCCCCTCTCAGTCATTGTAGGTTCAAATACCATGGATTTACCTCAAAATACCGTGTATGTACAAGGAGATCTTCGTTGGAAAGGTGCTGACCATCACTCCAGGGCGAAATCAATCACTATCAAAGGTAAATGCTGTACTACGCGCTACGTTGTCTCTTATTTTACATGAACCGTTGAACCATCCTTCAGATATCGAACTATACACAAACAAGCGTCGCAGGTTCCGGCCTGCAAGACAATTCTACGTCGAATTTTCTGTAGACGGCATCAAGCAGCCGACAGAAAGTGCCGAGGAAGAAAAGATTCGTACCGTATGGCAGAAGCCGTTGTGTTTGTGAGTAGCTGATCTTTGTTTTGTGTCAGAGCTCAATCGTATTAGTTACGGAAACGACGAATCTGTTCTTCGCGTGCAGGTTTACCAGAAACACCGTACAGGAAACTCTGAAGTGATCGGTAGTCACTCCGATACCATCGGCGGGGTATTGGGAAAGTTGAAAGATGGAGGTAAGGACGAGAACTTTGTTCGACCACATTTTCTGCTGACGCGGTCACTATCGTCGTAGTACTTGAAGCGACTCTCGTGAAGGAAACCCCCGGAGGGTCCAAGCTGTCGGGAACTGTCATCAAGTTTACCTTGATCGTTGAGCTTACTGGAAAAGCCGATGCCAACACAAGTCGAGCCAGGGATGCCGTCGATATGGTAAACGCAGTGGTCAACGCCCATGCCTCGCCCGCCATCGTAGACACTCTGGACACGGCGGTCAATGCCGGTGCAACTATCATAGCCAAGTTAAAGCCACATGAGACTACCCTGGAGACTTTATTGCAGAGGTTGGATAAGTTCAA
>JBBPLG010000531.1:0-18566 GCA_038089695.1 Xanthoconium separans | reverse complement strand
CATACAGTTTATTCATGGTTACTATTCTCATCCACCTTCCGGGCCCGTGATGGGGTGACCCGAAAACATCGGGTATTTTTCACCTCGGGCTGGTCGAGCTTCTCGTCCATATCCACCACATGGGCTCGCGACAAAGAGAGAGGATACAGACCTTGGTCGCCATATAGGACTGAAACAGTGATTCGTACCAACCAAACGACAGGTTGTCCACGATATGATTCACGTCCGTGCCTAACAACGATCTCTCCAGATCGGGGGAGTACACCCCGTCTTGAAGCGGGACAAATCGGTTGTCCTTTGCGAGGGCGAGGTGGATTGGAATCAAGCAGAGGAATTCAATGATCCATTCCCCTGCGTGGTACTCTGAGATGTTCCATGGGCGCTTCGATGTTGAGCCTGGCCGCGCAGTGCCGCCACACAACTCGGCGGCAAAGACGGCGAATGACGCAGCCGAGACTTTGATAGACTTGAGCACGTCTCCTGTCGGCTTCTTTGTCTCCCTTTCAAACGCTAGGATCTTGTTGGTAAAATGTGGTGCATATTTTTGATAGTCTCGGTCTGTTATGAACAAGAGCGTCCGGGCGCTGCGCAGAGATGACGAAGAGATAGTTTCACGCTCCACTGCAGGTAACACGGGGAAGCGGGTCCAGACTTCGGCATGACAGTCGATAAGACAGTTGTGAACGGTCGCATTTCCTTGTGACCCTCTATGCCGCCTGGAACGTCCTGCGTCTGTTTCCTTGAACATAAATTCGGTTGTCTTTCGAATGATGTCCAATGCATGCGAACAACATGCGTGCATCTGAAAATCAAGGAAAATAACATGCACCATAGTTCGGTTGATCAAGGATGTGACAACTGGTCCATTCTCGATGGTGAGCGATCCCAGGTCGAGGAGGATTCCGTTTGTAGACCCAAAGGTCTCCAAATGATAAGCTGTCACTGCCAAGTGGTTTCCGTCGGCTTGCGCGACGAGCAAACAGGTGCCATCGGGCGTCGAGCTCACACTATATGGTGCTTTCCCGAGCTGAAGTGTAGTAGGCCTAATTATTCCCTATTGATTAGCAAGATTCGCGTGGAATAAAGGCTCGCGGGTCGAACGTACCGAAACTGGAGAGTTACCAATGAGAACATCCTTGCCTGTGCTCGAGAATCAATAAAGACCAATTCTTCGCTTCCGCTCGCAAAGCATGCAAGGTGAATAGACGTTCCATCAATGTACCAAGGATGCAAATTGATGGCACTGCCCGCAGCCTGAAATCCGCGCGTCTCATCGAATACAAAAATATGCAGTAGGAGCTATGTAAGAACATCAGAGAGCTCAACAGTAGCTTTTTCGAACGCGTACCTGGTTTGATGAGATGACCACCAGCATCTTCCTCGCTTCGTCATACGCCAACAGAATTTTTTGCCCTATCTTTTGACGGTTCAGGTGCTTTGCCCGACCACGTGCAATGGCGCTGTCTATAGCCACAAGTCGATCGAGATAGACCTCTAAGTTCCCGACATGATCAGTGACGACCAGCAAGAGTCTGTCGCCCTCAAGCAACTGCGCACGTCTGCCCCGAAACAGGGTTCAGCTCGAGCTACGCAAACAACAAAGGATGCGGAGACGCACATCACGGAGTGGCCGAATGGCAATGTAAACCTATGGGAGTGCTTGAAGCGTGGTGAAGGGACAAACTTCGAGTCCAGTTGCAACTGGTGCTGATCTTCCGTAGTCAGGTTCAACAGATGTACAGAATATACCATTTTGCCCTGTGGTGATACTCCAGGGGTATTCGAAAGAGTGCTCACTTCTTGGTGTTTCACTGTCATGAACCCCTGAGAGGTCTCACCAAGGAGCAAGAACGGCATCGGCACGGGTTCCGTCAACTCCGGTTCATCTTCACATGCTCCTGGATGAGTGATCCCCCCAGAGACAGCCTGGGATTGTCATGTCATATATCCAATCTTATTAGCTGAAACGTCAATACACAACATTGAAATGAAGTGACCTTGAAGCCCTTGCGCACAGTCACGGAGTCTTCCTGCTCGTTTTTCCGCGTGATTTGGAACGCGAATACTCGGTCCAACCCATCCTGGTTGAGGTCGAGCTCGTCATGCTCAAGCTCGCTATCCTGCTCATTCCAAAGGATGGTTGCTGCGTGTTCCGGCGAGATGAAAGCCACGAGCTGGTCACATATTTTTGTGAGATACCTGTGAAATATGCATTTGGGTGTTGTCGATTGCGAAAAGAGTTAAATGAATAAACCTCATGAACATAATCCGATTCTGACGAACAGAAAGTAGCGCAGAGTCGTCCCAAGTCGTTGACTCAGGCCAATACAAAACAAATATTTGGTCACAATGTCTAGTTAGTTCTGACGTCGTGATGATGTACAACCCGGAACGAAGGGTTGGTTGTGGGTGCAGGTGTGTATTAGGGTTAGCGAGAAGCTGTCTTACGCTGCCGAAGCAGGTCAATTGCAGAAAGGATAAGTGTTGCAGAGGCCTACATGGTCTCGTCGATTACACCTAGCTGCAGTAAAAACCGGACAAGCTCATCTTTGCTGCCGTAGACGCCGACAGGTTTGATTATATAATCGTCAAGTGCTTTGAAGTTGACCTTGGTCATCGACTTGTATGCACCCGGGCAAACATTGTTTATAAATGACTTCAAGGAACCATGGGATATGGTGATCTTATCGACTGGAGCAGTTCAACAACAAATGCACCAATCTGACTAGTAGGATGACTTACCACTGTCCCGCTCTGGCATAAGGCTGAGGATGCAGTGCATCCCCTTGATGGTGTAGGCCAAGTCCAATCCATCATGTCTGAAAGTAGTGGAACTGATATCCATATGTCGATCCACCGTTGTATTTGAGATGCGAGTTAGATTGAATGAACCGTGCACCTGGCAAGGTTTCTGCCAGTACAGTCATGTGACCTGTCACACACTCGTGACTGTCAGCAACCTCTGTGACATTCCGACCTCTAGTGGCTACTCTCCTTGTTGGTTTCCCAGTTAAAAACACCACTCGGGGACGAGGCAATCACCCTGGTGCTCGTCGGAATATCTGCTCGCGAAAGTCTGCGTTAATTTATACGAGCAAGTCGCCCGACTCCCCACTGCAATTCTTCTGGCAATCCAGGATACAGCGGAACAAGAGAGGCCACTCGCGATAGTCGCACACCTCTTTGAATGCCAACGAGATTCTCACCGTTGGAAGAGAACATCATTGTGCGTATCGTATCGCTAGCGTTGATGTCTTGAACCAACCCACAGTGTGACATTGTTCTTGCTCCAATATCAGCTTCAGCGTTGTTCTGCATCTCTTCAGGACACAGCGGTCATTGTCGAGGAGCGGCCAGGACAACTGGGAATCAAGGACTGAGCTACGGTTTCTTATCTCATACACGCTGTTCCCTCTGACGGGTCCGTGCACAGCTCGAGGTTCTCCAGCTTGACGATCGCGAGGAATCCATGTCCCAAGCAGCGCGATGCAACATGTATCTGTCATGGTGCACTGTGTAGTACTCCACCGAACTGCTTTCAATTCACTTACATTCTAACCAGATTAACTCGCTTAAACGCTGGACACCAAGGATACGATACGTGCACGGTAAACTAAAAAAAAAGTGTATTTACACTCGTACACGTCGAGCCCTCAGATCTAAAACCCTCACGATAATACTACTGATTGAGCGCAGCGTCGTCCACGCCGTGTCTTCGTTGTATGTCGTTAAATTGTGGACGTTGAGCAAGCTCGTCTGGACATTTTGGGGAGATCACTACCACGATGAAGTCACGACATGGTATTGACTAGATGTACATAGCAGTTTAGGCCAATTGCGATTTTCGTGAGCATGGGTGCGTTATCATTCCGCCTGACAAGGATTCTGGCGGCGTTGTAGGAAATAGCTACAAACGTTACGAGCGTGGTGACAGAAAAAAGGAACCATCAATGCATCAATGCCCCTCTCGGCTTTCGCAACGACTCTGCAATACCCAAAAACGTTTCCGCGAGTTGTATCTAACGGATCACAGGGTCAAAAAATGGGTCAGGATAAATGTCGCTCGGCCGCTACGTACCGTATCGAGCGCAACCGTGTACGAAGAACGAACAGTTGCAGCAGCCGGTGCAAGGGGATCCTTTGGCGCAATGTCCTGCAACTGACGTGCAATATCGACCATTCGACGCAAGTATGTTGATTGTCCTTCAGGGCCAAACGATACGGCATGGAACGACACCGCCTTCCTACATTAGAAGAAGTGTCAGCTTCATACGTGGTTCCACAAGCAAATTGATACCCAAGTCGGATTGCCGTGCGGCAGAGATCCTGCATCACTTGGTCTCCGATTTTACATTCCCCATCAGAAAGAAAAATGATGACCGGGAATCTGTACCAGTTAATGACAACGTTATTGTTAATGTAGGAAAGAGGAAGAAAGGATCCGACATGCACCTTTCTGTGCTCCAGTTTCGCTGCATGACTGTTTGAGCTTGTTGGATCGCGAGAGTGAAGTTGGTACCACCACCCGGACCAAAATCAAGGAGTGCATCTAACAATTGTCCTGGCGTGCTTGTAAAATCATTCGCAATTGGGATTGCTGCTTCGTAGTTAAACAAGACCACGCTGTATGCGTCCCGTCGTCCAGCATTTGAGCCCGTGAGCGCCGCTGCACGTGCTGCCCAGAAACTATGCAGCGATGAAAGCACAGCACCGTATCGATTGTTCGAGTGAGCACGGATCTGAGCAGTCACTGGTGTGTCCAGAAGAGGCCCTCGATCAGTGCCACCCATTGAACCAGAACTACGATATAACAACGTGAGGAAACGACTCAAAATGAGACCAACAAACGTACTGGTCGGCCACGAAGATGCTGCAAGAACAAACTTCAATATTTCTCAGGCCACAAGAAATACAGACAAACTCACACATGGAAGGCTTGTTGCATGATTACCGGATTCTTGCAAGAGAATTGATGCCCATCATTTGACACGTAGCCCCCTCCAGCAGGTGGTGCAGTGTTAGGATTCAGCGGTGCATGGAAAAGTGGCAAGACACAATATGAAGGTATAGCTGCACCACCCGCCGCAGCTGTATGTTCGAAGCCTATCGATTATATCCATAAAATGATCATCAGGTAGAACGCCTGGAACTTGCGTACCTCCACACATGGAATCACTGTCAAAGTGTATTAACCATCATCATTGCCGAACCCAGACACGAAAATAAATGTACCACTTTGCAAAGTTAGCTTGCTCTTCTTTTGAGTATGGATCCTTGAAGCCTGTCGAGGGAGAATTCAGACAAACGACCAAACCATGTAAATGCACCAAATTTTCACCACTGCGTTTCCAGAAGAGTCTGTGCGTAATCAAATCCTTTGGCTGGCCTGGTTGAGGCTGAATTCTGCTTGTTAGGTGCTCTACCTCTGCGTTGCCAGTACATCTCGCATTCTTGACCGTGCGACAATAGTCAATGTGGACATGTCGGCCCATCGCCGAGCAAACGAGGTTGCACATCATCGGTGCACCCTCGTCATTGGTTGAAAACTTACGTCCTTCGATCTCTAGCGGTTGATCTTCTGGCCCATCTATAGTCCAGCGAGTACGCGACATAGATCCATGACGCGTCTCGTGCTCTTGTTGCGGGTGACCTTTGAGCGAATCATGAGCACACGTCACATTTCCGGAAAACAACTCGCAACTCACCAAGAGGCAGAGTACAGTAGTAACCACACTTTGCACATCTAGAAGATCATGAGAGAAGAGATGTGCATGAAATTTGACACCCCTACTTTGTTTCGCAAAAATGAACCACTTGCTTGTCCAGGCTGTGACTATGAGGCTCGTCGTGCATTGTAGTACCAGGCGGGATTGGTTTAACACATTTCAAACGTTTCGCGGCTGGTATACCATGCCCGTCAGGATAAGGATGCGTGCAAATAACCACAACAAACACTGAGAAAACTGCAGGAGAGGTCAGTTACACAAGAAAGAACCAAGACAAGACCAATACCTTCGTATAATGGAATGTTTCATGTCTGCCAGTAAACAACGCTTCAATGGAGTGTGGCGCTGTTTCGATTTCACATATACCCTGGGCAGCACACATGGCGGTACACAGATGCTCTTCTCTGTGGGTTGATCAGTGATCAGACACAAATGTCGCTCGAAATTCAACACTATACTCACCCGCAGAGATGGATCGACTTAGAGTCGAGACCATGCATATGATTTTGGTTTGCACATAGCCGTTTACACAGCTGGCAGGGAATGGAACAGAAACGGGTACCGCATTGGTGGATGACATGATCGACGTCACTTTGACGAGTGAAAATCAGTGATGACATTAAATGCTAAAAGGTTACCTTGGGATTCGGCACGTCCTAGGACAGGAATACAAAGTCCCGTCAACCAACTTCACGTTGGACAAGCCACACGACTATGATAGGCGTATCTCTTCAGAATGGACTTGTACGAATACCCCTGGTCAACAGATGCTTACCTCCCCACAAGCATGGATGGGAGCGGCACAGAAATGCTCGTCATCGTGATCGATCACCTATTGCTTTGTGGAGTCAAGCTCAACGCCTCAGATGAAGACACGTACTTTTGCGCATACATCCTGACACCCGTGCCTTCCGGACAATTTACAGTGTTCCCCACACAAATGTTTGCTTGCAACACACCTACAAAAGAAATGTGAAAGACCCGTTCTCAGCTGAAGCAACAAATACATACAAGTGCTTCCCTGCGTGACCCGCACTGTTTCAAAAAGTTTAGTACGAGACAGACATAGAAACTCGCATGTCACGCACCTCATCGTACATGACTCGTGCTCCACCAAACAGAAGTCACATCCGTGCACACACCGATGATCCGATTGACAATGATGCGGACCCTCGTGCACCCAGCTCTTGATACAACGCAGCTGACACTCAGCGCATTCCATCCCACATAGCTGAACGTTCCCCCTCAAATCCACGACCGAATTCTCAAAGTGACGACGCAGCTCGTCGATTGCGTGGCTACTGCCAGCGCCGCCGGCTGCTTGGAAGCGTGATAAGTTCTGGTCTACCCATTCACGTACATGGGCTATCCTCAAATCCGCGATCTTCTCGAGGTGCTGGGTCAGGCCGGCAATCCATTCATCTTCGGACCTGTGTTGGCGAGATGCGTAGCTTTCCCAGCTTGTCAAAAGGACCGACAAAACGTGCTCGCGAGTGACAGCCTGATCTTTGCCACCTCCGATGAAGAGTTGGTGGGGGGTATCTGGCAAGTCAATCGTTATGTCCGTATCCAAATTCTACACCGACAAGGTCAGCGTCATAGCCACTATGAAGAGCGAGTCATAAATAGCTTTACCCTTAGAGGCTCGCGCTCTGGATCTACCTCCGCATATCCGTACGCAAGAGCGTTAGCGAGAAGCATCGAGATTAGCTGCGCACGATGCGACGCCAGAGTTTCTAAACGCGAACTGTGTCATATCGTGTTTTAACGAAATATTACGTGTGTTCTTACGAGACATAGCACCCCAATCGTTCGCCTTGAAAGACTCGCAAATGAGCGAACGTATGATGGGCTTTTAAAGATCTACCTCACCTTCAACTTGGCCATTAAGGTCTTTGTCAAGTGCAAAAACTCTCCTGCGGACCGATGTGTGATTGCCTCCCTGTCCAATTGCTTCTTCAATGCAGGGAATTGTCGGTAAAACTCCTTTGACTCAATGACTGGCCTATAAGACCAGCAAGTCAGGGATGTCTGATTCATTTAGATTTCCTCCTTACCATGGAATGATGCTGAGCTTTCCAGCGTGAAGTCGAGAAATAAAATTCGCCTCTTGCTCATATTGTACAATTCGTTGAAACTTGAGAGAAAATCTGGAGGTGAACAACCCTAATTGTGAGTGCGGCAACAAAAAATGACAGGGAACACCCACTCTCTGGCAATCTCGTTCGTGTCAGACTCGACGACATCCTGAGGAAAAACAAAGCGCCTCTCAGACACAACGTTCAAATGACACGGTACGACAGGTGGGCATACCTTGATGATGATGACCAACATGGACTGGAATAACGATGGATTCAACTTAGAATCCAATACTGTCGAACTCGATTGGAATGATTGGAACAACCCAGTAATATCACGACTGAGCGCAAAGTTGTTGCGGAATAGTACCTGAAACACAAAACTCAATCAGCTTCTCCCGGTTTACGCCCCATCATGCTGCTTACCATGTTAGATATAGCGGTGTTGAACAAGACAAGCAATGTGTCCTCCTGAGCGGACCTCTCGATGCTGTGTACACCTATGGCCAAAAAAGAATATCAATAGACTGTCAAGGATGGTATACACGCCAAACCTTCGAAATCGAGAGCAACAATCAAAGTATCCTTGGTCGGTGTAACTGACATCCACACTCCCTCCGTTGTCCTCATTGCTGACCCAGCAAACGATGTATCGACGAGGTGATTGAGTGCAAAGCTTTTCCCGACCGACTGCTCTCCCATGGAGGAGACCACCTTGACCGGCTATCATAAATGCCACGAGTAAGTGGCCGTCATACCCCAGAGAGTAACGACACGCACCTTGGAGACCATGTACGACTGAAATAGGGATTCATACCAGCCAAACGAAAGATTGTCCACGATACGATTTACGTCCGCACCCAGTAGCATCCTCTCCTGGTCGGGAGAATAAACCCCATCTTTGAGCGGTAGAAATCGGTTGTCCTTGGCTAGCGCGAGCTGTATCGGAATCAAACATAGGATCTCTACCAGCCATTCGCCTGTGCGGTAAGCTGAGGCATTCCATGGGCGGCTCCCTGCACTGCCACATAATTCAACAGAAAAATCGCTGAATGGTGCTGCCGAGACCTCGATGGACTTCAGCACATTCCCAGTTGGTTTCTTAGTGGTGCTCTCGAATGTGAGGATTATGTTCGCAAAATGTGGTGCGTAATTCTGATGATCACGATCAGTTATGAATACGAGCGTCCGGGCGCTGCGGAGGCTTGACGAGGAAATCGTTTCACGCTGCACGGCGGGCAGCACAGGGAAGCGGGTCCAGACTTCGGCATGACAGTCGATAAGACAGTTGTGGACAGTCGCATCTCGTCTTGACCCTCTATGCCGTCCAGAATGTCCCGCGCCTTTTTCTTTGAACATGAATTCGGTTGTCTTTCGAGTGATATCCAATGCATGCGAACAACATGCGTGCATCTGAAAATCAAGGAAAATAACATGCACCGCAGTTCGGCCGATCAAGGATGTGACAACTGGACCATTCTCGATGGTGAGCGATCCCAGGTCGAGGGGGATTCCATGTGTGGAGCCAAAGGTCTCCAAATGATAAGCTGTCACTGCCAAGTGGTTTCCGTCGGCTTGTGCGACGAGTAGACAGGTGCCATCGGGTGTCGAGCTCACACTATATGGTACTTTCTCGAGTTGAAGTGTAGCAGGCCTATTTCTTGTTGGTCAGCAAGATTCGCGTGGAATAAAGGCTCGTGGGTCGAACGTACCGAAACTGGAGAGTTACCAATGAGAACATCCTTGCCTGTGCTCGAGAATCAATAAAGACCAATTCTTCGCATCCGCTCGCAAAGCATGCAAGGCGAATGGACGTTCCATCACTGTACCAAGAATGCAAATTGATGGCGCTGCCCGATGCCTGAAATCCGCGTGTCTCATCGAACACAAGAATGTGCAGTAGGAACTATGCAAGAACATTAGAGACATCAACAGTAACTTTTTCGAACGCGTACCTGGTCTGATGAGATGACTGCCAGCATCATCCTCGCTTCGTCATACGCCAACAAAAATTTTTGCCCAATTCTTTCACGATTCAGGTGTTTTCCCCGACCACGTGCAATGTCATTGTCCATAGCCTCAAGTCGATTGAGATAGACACTCAAGTTTCCAGCACAATCGGCGGTCACCAACAAGAGTCTCCCGCCCTCAAGCAACTGAACTCGTCTGCTCAAAACGACAAGGTTAAAATCGAAAACGGAATTAAGGAGGCATCGACGTACACTATGGTATGACCTAATGGCATTTTAAACTCATGGGAGATGCTGAACCGCGGTGAGGGGATTGCACTCGAGTTCAGTTGCAACTCGTGCTGATCTTGAATCGTCAGATTCAGTAAATGTACTGTATATATAGCCATTTGTTCGCATTGAAACTCTCGCAAACCCCAGATTTGATACGATGTAGGAGAAGAGAAGCCTAAACAAAAGTGAATCCTGCAACTCGGAGGTCATTTTGAACAAGAGTATCACTCACCATTGTACCGGCCCTTCCGAATTTCCTCTATGCTGTCGATAGTTAATTTATATCTGCCAATAATAAGATCAGTACCGGAACCAAGAACAAGCTTTATACGCACGGGGACAAAGCTCGCGAAGACGCACTGTTGACGTGCCGGATGAGTTTTGTTCTCAGATCATCCAGCTGCTCCTCTGCTTTCTTGATGCTCTCGTGCTTGATCCGTTCTAAACACTCTTCGACTTGCGTCCTGTGTACCTCAGGCGCGAGCTTCTTCACTATCCTCATGATGTTCCCCTCCAAATGTTCAATCGCCTTCTGCTTTGCCTCCTCCGCCACTGGCTTGAACTGGGGGATGCGTTTCACGTACTGCTCCACGTCCCGCTCCAACTGACCTAAGAAGCGGTCATCCGAGATCAGTACCACTTCTTCTTTCGCACGGCGAATGAGATCGGGGTCCAACACGGCATTGATATCGATCTCCATGTCCCTTGAGATTAACTTCCATAACGCCGGCGCCCACGTTGCCGGGCCGAAACTCAGCCTTGCACTCTCCCGCTTGCCTCCCCATTGGTTCCTTTGTGCATCTGCCATGGCTGAGTCCACTCCTGCCTTCAACACAGTCGTCAAGACTTTCTGACGATCCAGCTTATCCAACTTGACGTTTTCCTCGTTCATGAGCACATCCAGACTCTTGAACAACTGAATGCGGTCTTTGACACATTGGAAGTCTTTATCGGCGATATTATGGAATTCCTGACTTAGGAGCTCCATTGCCTTCTCTTTCGCTTTCGGATAGAGTACAAGGACGTTCAAGGGCGAATCTGAGGTCACAATTAACATGTGGTGATTCATTTCTTGAAGTGAACCATCAGATACCTGGACTACCCCAAAACGTCTCTCCGTCATCTCCACGATAAGTAAATTTCCTTCGATCGAAATATCTGACGTGACACAGAGTTGAGTTTGAATCGACCAAAGTACACCATACTCACGGATACAATCGCAGCACATCGTCCAGAGCCACCTCAAACAAGCACCTTTTTACCGTGGTCAACCCCGCCTGCATTTTCCCCGAGATAGTCCCAACCCCTCTGTTAGGGCTTGGTCCAGACTTTTCTCGAGCCGTGGAGTAAGCTTGTTTCCAAGGCTGACATAGCTCCGGAAATCGTTTCTCGAGTCCACAACGAACCAAAATCTTCAAGGCATCATGGTCCAGCTTGTCGTTCAGATAAAGTTGATCAGATGTCCTGTTAGGAGTAATGAGAAGGCGATCCCCGTGAAGAATGATGTACACCTACAGGAATCCTTCAAGTTGCAGCCCCTCGATCGTACGTTCTGTAAAGAATTCCCGTTGGACTTTTGCTTCTTGGTGTTCCACCGTCATAAAACCTTGGGCCGTCTCACCATGTAGCAAAAACGGTGCAATTGACGCAGGTTTCATGGGATCCGGATTGCATAGTGGACGTGCAATCGCCATCGAACTAGCCTGGTCCCATCCCAATTTTGTTAACCAAGACGTCGAATGAAGTTGGGTTGACTAACCTCAAAGCCCTTTCGCCCAATGATGGACTCTTTCTGCTCATTGCTCTGTGCAACTTCGAATACGAACATTCGGTCCGAGTCATCCCGGTTGACATCGGGTTTGTCGTCCTCCTGCTCGTCATCACTATTCTTCACATCCCAAAGAATAGTGGCTGCATGTTCGTGCCAAACCAAAGATACCACTTGATCGCATATCTTGGTGAGATATCTGCGCAACATCAATTTAGATGTCATCCAGTTTGAATCCCATCATCATGAACGTACCTCATAAATGTGACGCGATTACGACAAACAGAACTGGCCGCAGTGTCATCCCACGTCGTTGGTTCTGGCCAATACACAACGAATGTTTGATGACATCCTTCAGGTTTTTCCGGGGTCGTAATGATGTATAAGCCTGAGCGGAGGGTCGGTTGGTTGCGTGTATCAGGATCAACACGAAGTAGTGCCGCACTGTCAAAACATCGTGTCAATAACATTGAAGATTGACGTCCATAAGGAACCACGTACGTGGTTTCGTCGACAGCTCCAAGTTCTACCAAAAATCGGACGAGTTCTTCTTTGCTGCCATAGACGCCAACAGGTTTGATGACATGATCGTCAAGCGCCTGGAAATTGACTTTGGTCATGGACATGTATGCACCAGGGCAAACAGTATTTATAAAAGCCTTCAAGGAATCTTGGGATATGATGATCTTATCCACTGAGAACAGATTGATCATGGGAAAAAGCACTCCAAAATTGGTGCTCACCCAGACCACCACTACCTTGCTCGGAGATGAGGTCGAGAATACGATACATGCCTTTGATGGAACACGCCAAGTCCGATCCATCTTGGGGGTGCGAAACATCAATACCATTGTCGCCGACGGCAGCGACATCACGTAAAGTACTTGGGTGCGCGTCAACAACTTGCAGAGGAGAAGGTACCAAGTCTGGGGAATGTCCATGATGGGAGATAGATCCATCCGAGCCCTGAGACCACCGTCTGTTTCAGTTTGTAACAGTGTGATCTGCACAACTCACTTTATATGGAATCATCGCTGAAAAGGTTGGGAGGTCTATGTGAAAGATCCTGTGTAAAGTATGAGCGCCTTGCAAGCATCGTGACTCGAGGTTGGTCACGATGTTGTCACAGCTCAGAAGCAGCGACTTACTGGGGCAACGCGGATCATCCTTCCCATCCCACGCTAGTTCTTCGGACAAGGGCGGCGCTTTTTGCTCTCGCGCCACCACCTCGTCGCTCCTCTCCGTACCGTTCGTCCTCGCCCGTTTCAGCGACCCACCCACCTCACCCTACCTCCAATGCTCATTCTGGCTCCTCGCAGCTCATCCATTTAGGTCCAGGACGCGTGAGCCCGACTGCCGCGTGCATATCGCTGCGAGGAGTTCCCTCCCACCCTCGCAGCTCACAAATCACCCGGCAAGTCGGGCTCCTGTCCTGGGCCGAGGAGTGCTTCGCGCTCTTGCCCTCTCTCGCTCTCCGAAGCACTTGCCAAGACACAGATCTAAGAAGAATGTCACCATTTAGGGGCCACGTCATTTACGCTCAGCCTTGGAACGAGATGGAGGGCGACACGGTCAACTCGGGTGACATCGAAGCGGTGCGTCGAGGTCCGGTTTGACGTGTGGGTCATCAAAGGATGTGAGGTATGAGGTCTTGAAGCTGAAGTTGGCATTCCATTTTTTTCCGGATGACGACGACACGCGAACGTTGCTAATACTATAGGGTCTGTACTATAAATTTGTACTTCTTGACGAGCAAAGAATGCTGATAGTCCTCACCATTCTCCCCTCCCCTGCATTTGGCAAAGAATAAGGAAATAATACCCCGTGGCAGACCTGAAATCGGCGGCAAGAGTGTAGTCCACCTCGAGATGTTTTCACGACGTCGAAGTCGTCGTGTCAATGATTCGAGTAAATACCATGCACACGGTCACTCAAGTCACGCCTTGACCATACATGACAGGTTTCTAATTTCAGCCACGTCCGTCTTCATACTACCAGATGCGTACCACGCGCAACCATAGGCCCGAGCCAGATCATCTCCACCTCCAAACCCTTCAACCCCCCACTCAGCACCAACGCCAGGATCACGCGAACCCACCTGCGCAAAATAACCGCACCCTCTCTCGTCTGTCGGTCCCCCTCCTCTCGTCGGCCTAGCTTACAGAGCAACAATCCAAAGACCCCTTCCGTAAGCAAACTCGAGCCTACGTCACTTAAAACCCTCGTTGATCACGTTCACGTCTAGCCAATGGCGATCACCTCGAAGCTGTCCAAGACCTTCTCAAATAACCCTTCTCTCCCAACCCCACCAACGCGCAACTTTCTCATCACCGACGACTACGGTCGCGGCGTCCACGCCAAGCGCCAGCCTGGACACACTCGGCCTTCGATGGCCTGGTTCAACTCCACTCGGATTCCCCACCGCGCAGTGTCACGTTCGCCAACTTTATGACAGACATCCATCTGCGGTGACGCACAAGTTCGGATCATGTCTTGCAAGTCCTGAACGGTTGTGTGGCTGTCCACACATAACCCACTCGTGCGTCTTGGTCGCATCGTTAATACCAAGCTAGCCATTTTTTCGAGGGCAACGAACGATGGCGGAATCATTTCTTTGTATCCCTACTTCAACGGTCAGACGCTCTTGCCGGCGCTGCGGTGTCGCTCGGTCATTCCTACACCTACACCGTCTACCATTGGGATCCCGACTTCCTTTGCGTGCCTCCTCGCCCGTGCCCATCTGTGCAAATCTTGAATGCCGCCGCCGATCGGTCGAGCCTTCAACATCAGGACCGGGTCCGACCAGATTCTTCGACCGTTTTTTCTCCGTTTCATTGTAGCAGACCCTGTGATTAGCAACCAGAGGAATGGGGACTCCATCCACCTTCCCCCCAGTACGCCAGGCATCGGTCGATAACGAAAGCGTACATACATGGCGTCATCCCAACGTACGTTCACGATTCTCCAGGCTGGACCTAGGGGGAAAACTCTGTTCTGGTACCGAGATCGGAAGTGGATCGGGAGCGTGTGTTTGACTAGTACGTGACAGTATCGGGGGCGGGTGCAAGGTACCATTCTTTGTCCGCAGTCTGATCGTTCGTCGCATAGACTTGACCGTTCAGTTCCATCGTGTACGTGAGAGGGAGTGCAGCCAAGTGGGTCGGACCACCGACGATCTGTGCTGGCGTCGAGGTCCACTACATACCACGTGTGTCAGGTCGGTTGCTCTCGGTTTCGGACAGGGCAAAAAACAAGCTTACATTGCTCTCCATGCCGACTTCGACAGGGATGCGGACGCAGTCTGCATTCCCGGATTCTGTCTCGTGAGGTGGTATACCTAATGGTCCATAACTTCTACCGTGGTATACCCAGCGCACGGTGTATTGAATAGCCGCTTTCTGAGACATTTCTGTATCTGGGGTGGATCGAGAGGGTTGGGATTGGGGATACCCTTGGTTAGGCTGACCTCTTATACAGCAGTTTGGTCGTAGGTCCCGAAACGGGACCGAATTATGGAACGTGTCAAACCAGCCGAACACCCCAAGACGTCTTGATGATCAAAATGAATATGGAGGCGCACCAAGCTAGTCCTAGACAAGTACCGTTGCAACTCGGCACCTTGATTACCCTGAATTTAATAGACGGTGTCAATTGGCGACTAGCATGCAATGGAATCGCACCGTGTAAGGAATATACCATGCCATTGTACTCAAACTTTACAGGGATGTCGCAAGGTTGACGAAATGAAACCCGACGTTCAATCTTGAACTTGGAGTGATTCGGTGTCCGGTCGAATGCATGCCTTGTACAGCAACGTGGTTTGAGTTACACACCCTTGCAAGTCGATCGAGAAACAGGCGTGTCGTTACGAACCTCGATCCAGGTCAATCCAGTGAGTCGCACGAGAAGAATCGTGCTTGTCTCTTGGGCTTTTCTTCTCGGACATTTTTCCATCCTCCTCGAGTACCTGCTTTGAGCGTCGAAAGACTGCAGGCACGTTCAGGTCAAAATAAAGAGTCATGGATATTCCGTCGTCGTCACAGCCAACCCCCAGTGGAAGCGAACAAGGAACCGACCACTGTGAGGGACCGATCGATAAGAAAATGCGTAATGGATGCAATTGAATACAAAAAATATGGGGGAGAGATGGTGGCATCAGGTCGGGCTTAGAATGGACGAAGAGCATAGGAAAGACGTAAATAAACGCACCGTAACGAAATCCGACAGCATCCATACGTCGTACCTGCAAACTGAATCAAATGATCTAGACCCTGAATGGCCAGCGCGGGTGTAACGATGATAGCACGAAAAGGGACTTCAGACGCGAACAAAACGGTACTTGTACGTCCATCGTATATTTGGAAAGCAAGACGATCTCCAGGAGGGCCATCGAACTTCGAACAGCCTAGTGAAAACAGATGGAAATGAGCGGTCGAACACTGAGTTAGCAAACTCGTGTTCTGGTCATGCTTCCGAGGCTCAAGTTATCGGAGATACGAAGCGTCGAGGAGCCTCCGGTGTGCTACGAACCTTTATGGGAGAGAGATTGTCAGAAGAAATGTCATGGAGCATCCGACATCATAGTAGTATGAATCATAGTTGCAGATGCGTGAGAAACAAATTTAAAGAAACAGTTCAAACCAACAATGAGAAGCGCACACGTCGTACCATTCGAATCACTGCAGAACTGAGTATTCTTCATTCCTCGCGCAGGAACGTCGCGAGCCGGGTGGGCGCGTCATCCAAACCCAAGAGTCTGCGTCGCCCCCTACCCCTTTCGAACACCGTCTGACTCGCGTCGCTCACCGAGTCACGACTAGTACTCATCCATCCCTTGCTCATTCTCCTTTCGAACAAGAAGGTGTGTTTTGTGCTCATTTTCTCCCTGCGGTGCAATTTGTTTATCTATATCTTATTGGACCGTAGTTGCGGCTATGACTGGTGTTCCGACATGGGACAAATTCGCTTTCTACTGGACAGCTCAGACACGCCGCACGCGGATGGGGCCGGCGTTCGTTCGAGTCAGGCAGAGGATATAGAGACGCGTGAGTATTCATTTCGACTCAACTCGTTATTCTGATGCTTGTCAGTTTTCAAGCTTGGCATCGTTTCAACATGCCGGTATAGATACCGTACACGGTCCACCCCAGCCCCCCAGAGAGACGAGGCATAGCGAGAAGAATAAGATACAAATGATTGAACTCGTATACACATGGGAGCGCGCAATTCACATAAAAACTGAGGCCCTATTCGATCACAACGAGAGAATATAGCGGGCGACGTGTGGGTAATCAGTTCCGATCATCATCAACATCTATCTACCTCATCCGCGATACTCTTTGATCCCAACCTCGCCCGCTGTCTGTAGCCTGGTCTATATGACTATATCACCCACTCACAGCTACCGATAACCCTTCGGATGTGAAAGAAAAATGCCCATATAAATAGTACATGTTGTTCAAAGATACATATATAGACTCGCGTTTTACCAAGTGAGGCATTGCCAGACAGACATGACGACCTCCAATGCATCTCCTTCCAAACCTTACGTACCGAGGGACGAGGATGATGGCGCTCGTCTTGCAATCGCCACATTCCTCGTCTTGCGTGCGACCGGGTTCGATCATGTTTTTTCAGCGGGATGGGCCACGTCGATCTCGCGCAAGATTGCATTCCCGTAGTTCGTTAGTCTGGATGTGACATAGTGAGTGCGACAGAAACGTTGATGCAACGAAAAGACGTACAAGATACCGCCCATGGGGTCCAAGATCATCTTGGGTATTGCTTTGGGACCCAGACACGTGGAAACGAGAGTCGAACGCGCACACAATGTCAACCAACCTTGGCTGCGGTGATGTTTGAGTGCATCTGGGCTTCTCTGCCCGACTGCCGCTCGGGCACGGTGTCGGACACGATCCATGTCACGGTCACAGTTCGCGTTCCAAGTCATCACGTGTTTGTCGCTTAGGTTAGTCAAAGTCTACCAAAGTGTTGAAAAAGTATGCGTTGTTGCAACGTTGTTGCGCCCCGACTCCCAAACAATCAGCCAGCCTCAATAAATCCCTTTGACACAACGAGACACCGGAGTCAGGCCCACAGGACTGACAGGCATGCAGTCAATGAGCCACGGCATGTCCGAGTTATCGGCCCATGAATAACCATAATGCTCACCTGCCGATTTCCAGATGCGTCAGGGAACAATGCTCAGCATCGAATCGCAGCCCTCCTCGTTAAACGAAGCGAAGCACGTGGAATGCTTGGGCAGTGGGACGATGCCCTGAAGGATGCAGACCAGGTACGTATACTCGTACCAGCCGTTTCTTACATTGGTGCCTGACATTGATTTCACTCGCTCAGACGATCAAGATGGCCCCCTCGAGTCCGTGGGGATATGAAAGACGACATGCGGCCTTGCATGGTTTGCGACGTTACGATGAAGCGATTGATGTGTACTCCCACATGTATTCGCTTATCGAGGAGTCTTCCGATGAAGAGATTCGTCGTAAGGGTCAATCTACCAGCGCGAAAATCACATTCTGACCTGGATTATAGAACTCGCCAAGAAATACATCGCACCCTCCTCGTTGGTGACGTCCATCGACGACATCGTTCACAAGGTCTCCATGACATCACCACTTGTACTCATTGACGTCGAGAGTGGTCGCTTATGCAATGCATCGGAACGACTGGATACATTCAAATCGGAATCGCAGTTCAAGGAATTGCTTTCCTCTATGATGGAAGAGTTAGA
>JBBPLG010000530.1:0-18591 GCA_038089695.1 Xanthoconium separans | reverse complement strand
TATTCCACCGCATTCATGCACCCTGTATGAAAAGCGGCAAATTAAACTTAATGTTGATTGCCAATCTAATGAACTAACGTTACCGCATTCTTTTGAGTGTAAAAATGCGGTGTTTCTTATCCAAAAATGTCAAGCTAAGGGCAGTCTAACCTGAACCTATTTACAAAAACACAGTATAATTCAATAAAATCAGAAACCCTTCCCACTGACTCAAATTATGTCTCCCCAATATATATAGCATTGTATTGACGTAGTACAAGCATTAGAAATACCTCTAGATTTTTTTACAGTGACCTTTGGTCTATATCCCTAGTGACCCCCTCTACTCATTCAATAAAATCAGATACACCTCCCAATGGTCCAAATAGTTTCCCCCCATCATTAGGAATGTATATAAACACCCCAGAACAGTTTGAGAACAAATAGAAAATGTTTTGACTCAATAGCACTTCTTCTCCCCATCATCAGTATATCTTTGATAATAAATTATTCCAACCGCCATTTTCTTAGAAAATTGATCTGGGGCATCCCAATAGGTATATCTATGATATCCCAATCTTACTTTGCTCAGATTTTGGTTTCATAGTTGTAATATAAATTACTCCAGGCTCTGTATAATTCCGGCCTTGCCCAAGACTCAAGTTCGGAACGTAAGGGATCATGCTGAATGTCAACCACTTATTCATGCTTTCTATCGGCAGATTACTGCAATTTGCCGAGATATTCATGTTCAAGCTCGATGCTCGCATGGCTGGTTCATACAGCAGCCTCCATGACGTAAATTTCACACTCCGTGCTCAACTTCAAAACGATATTCTCGAGTTCATTGCAGCCCAAATTACTGAGCAGTTTGGAGCCGCAAATGTTGTCACCACAAAGGGCCTGGAAGCTGCACAAGAGGCAGTCAAACAGGCTAAGGCACAATGGGAAGACGCGATCATGGATGCAGAGAAAAACATTGCAGAGAAGAAGCGAACATGGGAGTCGTATGAGCAGGACATCCGGAACTCCAACCAACCTATTATTGACCGCTACAAGTCGGAGGTTTCTCGACTGCAGGGTGAGGTAGACAAGGCTCACCGGGTTTACAGTGATGCTCTGGACGACGCTCAGAGGAAACTGGATCAAGCCAAGGAAGACCATGGTGCTGCTCTAGCATTGGCTCAGCATAACGTTGAGAAAGCAGGACATGCCATGAACAATGCCATCCGCGGTGCACAACGAGAGCTCGATTACGCCAAAGTGGAGGTGTCCATGGCATTTGGAAATGCTGAATGAGATATCGACAACGCTGAATGGGAAGTCAGGGACCTCCAGAATAAAATGTTTGAACGACACCATTGGCAAATATGACAAGGCACCAGGGAGTCAGTTTTGGAAGAAAGCCGCGATCCCAGGTAAATGAGACAGATAACCCACCTGACCTCGACTGACACATTGCAGCTGATGGCTCAGCCGCAGTTCAGGTCGCCAAACGACTCAACACAAAAGTGTTTGCTACTGTCGGCAGCAAGGTCGAAGTCGAAGAGCTTTTGAGTGCCTTCAGTATCCCACCTCCAATATCGCTGTGATTGACGACTTGTTGCTCGTTACTGCCGAGTGGATCGTCTGGTGCGCTGTCACAATTCGGAAAGAAGTCATTTGCTCATGGATCCCAATACCTCTCGCCGTTCGGCTCATATGTTCACATCCAATCCGACGAGGTCGCCAATACTCCTTCTGGTGCCATGTCCTCCCACATCCTGGACATCAACCACTTTGCTGTTGCCTTGCCGGGGTTCCTCCTTCCCGCTATTTCGGCTCTCCTTTCAAGTCATGCCTCCGAGCCCTTTATCACTTCCTCACACATCATCTCAACGTCTTCGCACAAAGAATCCTCCTCTAATGGTATTCACTCTATCATCATTGTACCCAACACTACCCACACCGCCAGGATCGACCCCTGCTGGTCAGCTCTTCGACTCTCACAATTCCTACATCCTCATCAGTGGTTGCAGTGAACTTGGCGTGCGCATTATCGAGTGGATGGTGCATCACTGTGCATGTCATATCTTCATGACGAGCCGTCACGGACCGAAGGGTCTTACAAAGACCGACAAGATGTACGTGCAAAGCATGCATGCCTCGGGCATGCAAATTGGACTGATTGCTGCCGATGCGGTCGACAAGGCTAAAACAGCCTTCATTGTTGCAGACGCTGAGAAGGCTGGGCTCATCGGAGGCATCTTCGTCATGACGGTCGTCCTTTGCGATGCCAAGTTTACCAACCTCACGCAGCAATCGTTCGACAAGGTACCAGTCCAAGGTCGCTGTCCTTGAGACACTTCTCAGCTGCATTGATCGTGCAAAGATTGACTTTATGCTGTTGTTCTCGACGATTGGCTCTGCGTACTGCGCCTCCCAATTGTAAGTATGTTTAAGCTCTTGCTCAATGCTAAACTATATGTATAGGTATCTGGATAGTATCTAAGGTCCACTGATGTATGTCGGCGGGGAGGCATTTCTTCCTCACTCTTGCTGGCAGCGTCGCTGGGGGGCAGGCTGAGGGTGACAGGACGTATGCATCCGCATTGTACCATCCAGCAAGGTTTCCATGCGAGTGGGAGCGAATGCAGGTATGGATATGGGGGGACGGGCTTGCCAGGGAGGCGTGCGCCGCAGTGTCACTGGTGGTGCTCGTCAGAGGTGGTGGTAGCATTGGTGCTGCTGGAAGCGTTATCGCACTGGATAATTGAGCTCACCACCTCTCCAAGTATGGCCAATGCAGCCACTGCCTTCTCAAGCACCATCAATGAAGTCACCAACTCCTCAAGCACAACCACTGAGAATGCAAGCAGTCATAGAGGACAAGCAGACAACAATGCAGCAGCTACTATGCCAACTGAAGACATTCCAAAGCTGCCAAAGTTACTCCTCCGAATCAGGAATCTGTACACATTTTTTTGATCCTGTCTAACAACATTAGACACCATCTAGATTATCAGGAACAACAAAGTCCAGTGTTGATAGGTGCACAGGTTCCAACAACAAGTTGAAAAGCTCTGCAAAACCAGACTCAACAACGCAAACCCAAGACAGCCTGACAGACATGTCTGCTACTTCCAAGCCCCTGGTACTAGAACTCACTGGTGCAACAACATCAAGCTCTGTGATGAAGAAAGGTTGGCAACCTCCAACAAACAAAACTGGCCAGTAAGTTTCCTTAGATCAACTTGAATTGTATTGATGAAAAATATCTGGTAGGACTCTTTGTGCACATTGGTGGCTCAAGCAAGTGAAGCCAAATGGGTCCAAGAATGAGTTTGATGCATACTATCAAACTCTGATGGCATGGGTAAAAGCAGTATGTTTTCAGCAACTCAATTGTTGTCAAGATTACATCAATGGTTCATATATCTAGTGCTACAAAGATGAAACTGTGAAGCTTGTACATATGTTGCACTGACTCCCACAGACATAAACTCATGTTTTCCAGGTTGCTGATGGTGTTTGGTCAAAGGGGACAGCCAAAGTCATCATGAAGATTGCCGCACTGCCAATGCACTAGAGGATGGGAAGACAGGCAGGGAGTCATATACCCTAGAGAAGCATAGCAGCACCTAGCTTGTTTAGGGCACTGCAATGGCAGTCATAGGAACACATACATACCAAGGACATTGTAATCACTATGTGGGCATAGAATAGCATGTGGATATTGGACAGGTCTGCTTGATGTGCATGGGATATGAAAATCTATGTGCATAGACAACTCTGGGTCTACATATATGCTCATATGAGATAAACCTATGGAGATGCACAAATTCAATGCTACTGTATGTATCTCTATCACCTGTGTTTACACTGACATGCCCTCCCATATCCCTCTTTCTCACTGGGGCTCAGCACTCAGCACCAGGCTTGACTTTGGCGAAGAGCATCAAAGATTATGTCTGCCTAACAACAGTGTGTCAAGCTGTCTGAACAACCAACAATGTTTTCAACACCCTGAGCTACACAGACAGTCACTGTTCGTGGATGTCAAATGTAAGCTCATGTGGCAAATCATTGCCAAAGGTATATAAACATTTCAGATACTTGGATAATCATATGCTGAATGGCCCATAACCAATCATTTTGTAGAGAGATTCTAACTAGGTTATAAAGGTTTGACAACTTACAGCAATAATGATTGGTTCGCCAATGTCCTGCGGCAATCTGCACAAGAGGTAAGACATTCTAAGATCATATACTACAGTGACAATTCATGTAATTATTTTATGGTTTGCCATTTATCACCTTGGGCTATCACAATCTGTTTGTTCCTGTGATGTACGATAGTAGGTGACGAGGGACTTGAATGTATCATTGAAAAAAGCATGCCAGTTGAAGTGGTTGATCCCACCTGTGCACCACATGTGCAGGGGGAGGGTCTCTTCCGGAATGATCATGGCTTCTTGGACAGCAAGCTTGGGATTTCGGAAGGCTAAATGGATTCCCTTCACTCACACCCGGGCCCAGGTAACAATTTGCTTGGATGTCTCTTTTAGGAAAACTACCTGTAGACTTCACGAAAAGGTGTACAAGACGACGACGTCATGACTCGTCCTCAAAAGCGCGCGTAAGTGATCTTACTGCAAGATTTATACCCATTTCTTATCGCCATACAGACGTGGCGTAGTCGCCCCTACCAATGAAGACCAACCGGAGACCGTTTAATCCGCTCCGCAGCTCCTTATCAAGGAAACCAGCAGGCAAATCCTTGTCACCATCATCAAGCCGGGAACAGAATTCCTCAAGCTGTAGAAGTAGCCCGTCTGTATAAGACGACCGACGCTGCACCGGATCATGTAATATAGCTCAAATAGTGCAGATCGTAAGTTGCCGACATGATTCTAGCTAGGTCCTTAAATATGTGCAGGAACTCATCTGTAAGTTATTTACGAAAAGTGATGTGACGAATCCATTGACACCGTCAAACATGCATAAAGCTTGGAACGCAACGTGAAATCGACGAAGAGAACCGGATGCGATGTAATAAATACCTGTCACACGAACTCGATCACCGTTCATCCGTGAGCTTACTCTCCGTGGGTGCAGGCCCAGGCGCGCCCAGAGAATCGTCAGTGTGACTTTCTGAGCTTCCCCGTCCATTGTATCCATTGTATCCCTGATTCGAGTACGGGACACCTCTGACAGTGGAAGCACCGTTCGAGCTAATATATGAACGACCACGCTCGACGGGGTGCGGAAGCTGACCCTCTGGTGCTTTTTCAATTTGACGCTGACTCGCCCTTCGATACCCGTTTGTACGGCCGTTTACACCCTCACTCTCGTGGTCGTGGTCGTGAGCTATTGGGGTTTTGTTTTCTGGCTGAGCGGAAAGAGAGGCAGTGAATCAATAACGATTCGCAAAGCTCACATCAAAGCGGAAGTCGAGAACTTACCGTGTATCCATTCCCCTCGATGTTCTTCCCGGAATAGGTGTAGGAAGGTGCCTCTCCTTCTTCGTCAACAACGGCGTCTTGATAAATATCACCATCCTCTTCATCCTCTTGTTCTTCCTCGACGCTCGATCCTTCGTCGTCGCCCTCGTCCTCGTCGCTGACGTATCCGACAGAACGTACGGCAGCTTGGACTGGTCCCCCACGATCCATTTGTTCACTCGCGACGAGATATCTCGCACAGAGCATCCTGATGTCGTTCCACCACTCCATCATGTCCTCGCGGCTTCGCGTCCTGAAACTCCAGGCATGTTGGCGCGCGACAAGCAATTTAAAGCTTCCAGTGTGGGTTCCCCCAGTGCCATCTTTCCTCCCTTCTATGTGGAATTTGTGAGATCTGGACGATGCAGAGGAAGGCGGGCCAAGCGTGCAGGCAGGGAGGAACAGAGAAAAGACAGGAAGGTGACTTCCGAGGTGCTCCGGATCAGAAGAAGCGTATTCGTGGAGAAAGCCGGCAGGAGTGAGGACGTAGTATGCCTCGCGGTACGTTCGCGTGAACCGTTTCTTCCGCTCAAGTAGACCGGTATGCACAGCAATGACGCTTGGGTCGCCTTTCGACGGATAGATGACAGTCTCCGGGTTTCTCAGGGGGGTCTCTGGATCGAGAAGATGATCTGAACGGGCGGAAAAAGAGATCCACTCTCGATCGGGAGAGAGAGAAGACATGACTTCTCCGAGGGTGCGCCAGGTATCTTGTACAGAGGATGACATACGAGACTGCCACTCGTCGTAGGTTTGCCAAGCAGACTGAATGGCGCGGATGATGCCTTCTTCGAAATGTGCGGAATTTTGCTGCATGATTATTATGGACTTTTGCAGGGCGTTCTCTTCGTGCACCTGTTTCTGCAGTTGCCGAGCAACAGCTGCGTTGGTGACATATCTGAAATGGCTGAGAGTGGCGGATGGGAAAAGGGGAAGGAAAGACGTACGGGTCTAATTTCGCAGTAACATTCATTGGTGTGTTCTTGAAGATGCTTATGCTCGTAGAGAGTTCTCCCATCAATTTTGCAGAGAGCTCGCGTTCTTTCGCGACGCTTGTAGCGAGCTTTCCCGTATCGTTTTGCACGTTCTATATAATTTTTAACAACGGTCACCGAGGGAGGATCGAGCCCTACCTTGATGTGCGCTTTGATTTCCGTTCGGAGCTTCTGAAGATGCTGCACAATCGAGCTGTCGATGGTACGACCGAGGTTGGCATGTTGATCGGCGATGACTCTTGTCTTATCACGTATGCTGTAGAATACGTCCTACACTACACATCAACATCACTGCGGGTCAGCATATGGTGGAGGAACACGTGCCTGGAGGCCACCTTCTCCGAGAAAATGGTTCCCTGCCCTGAAAGGCACTTGTATGACCGCTCTGAGCTTGGTATATTCGCGTGCAACGTTATTCTGGATGTCTGCAAGACCTTCAAAGTAGGCAATGAGCTGTTTAACGATGGCTTTCCAAGCGACGAAGCGTTCGATGAGGACGTCAGATGGTTTGAGGTCTTGTGGAGCTACGTTCTTCTTGATGAGGGACTGTGAACGGGAGAGCGTGCTTCCGTGTCTGGATGCGCGCGAGACTGATGTCGCACGAGATATCGACGCTGTTTCGTTGTAGTTCATCGTTCTTGACCAACCCAAGTTGGACCACAAGGTGGGTGGACAGGGTCGACGCCATAACGTCATAATACCATTCGTGACCTGTCACACATCATCACGTGACTTCCTTGTCTTATTTGGTCTCTCACGCGACGTCTAACACTTGCAGCGTGTTTTCCCATCCTCCGTCACTCCGTCATACGGTCTTCTTCGTCGCAAACATGAACGCGGGCATACAAAACATCATGATTTCCCTCGGGGCAATGCAGAGTACGCCATGGTTGTCTCGTCTTGCTTGAACTCTCCTCTTATACGGTTCCTTGCGCACCAGTTGCTCGCAGAATCCCGTTCGACGACCCGGTCGTTCTCAACTACGTACGACTTGGCTACGTGCTCAGCCAAATCATCATCATGGGCACATACTTCTTTGTCTCGTACAAGGTGCTCTCTTTATGACTTTTTTTTTTCCATCTTGGTCGGAACTGATGGGTACACGTCATCAACTAGGTCAAGCAAAAGAATGACCAGACCGTCCTCAAATATGGTACGTCGTTTGTTCTCTCGGTGCTATGACCATCCTCAAGTTTTGCATTGTAGTCGAGGCTCCTAACCCAATGGTCAGCCTCCGAAAGCCTTACCCGCCCTCTGTATCACTCACCCATTTTCAGTCGTCTGACTCTGGTGGACTTATCACGACCACCGTAAGAGACTACGATCTCTCCGAGACCTCAAAACTTGTGCGCATGATATTTCATTGTTCGTGCTTTACACTCATCGTGTCTACTATAGCTCCGAGGCGCATACTTTGGTATCGCCATGATGGCCTTCTTTCACATCTACATGAAGTACACTCAGCCCCTCTTTATCCAAGCCCTCATGGGCCTGAAGAATCTGTATGATGCCAAAGTCGTTGCTATACACGTACTCGGGAAGGCCGCCGAGGGTGACCTTAAAAGACCATTCAAGGTCGCTTCCATGTTCGGTGGTATGTTCCTAATTTCCACCAACGTGTCGCCAATGACATCCGTTACACAGCCGCTGCCGGACCACAGACCGACGCTGCATCTATTACCGAGGCGGAGAAGAAGGTCGGAGCCAAGAAAGAGGAGTAGACCATTATGTACCCATTTCTTTCTTTGACGTACGGAGATGCACGAATATCCTCGCTAATCTATTCGAGAAATCTGATGCATAGACCACGCATTTTTTGATGGATCGAAAGGCATATAAACATACGATGTGTCATTTTAGCCTGGGGGGTCTCATGACAGACCAATTGGTTCATTGTAACGCGGTCTCAGGTCGTGTGCATTTGAATTCATCCCAGTTGTTGCCAATGACGGACCCACAATCACAAGAAATATGTCCAACTAAGGAGTTAGAAAGTGTCGCTGTGCTAGTCTCGAACGAGGATTAACCGTTGTTCCGCACTGCAGAGGTTGGTCCTTTGACTCTGAGAGCGACGTCATTCTGGTCTACGCGACCCATTGTGTCAAATGTGTACCATGATAAGTGACTTCTAGATCTGATCCTAACAAGAAATCGTAACCGTAAACTGACCGAACTCGATCAAACTGGTAGAAAGTAATATAAGCACCAATTGAGCAAATGGACATGTGAGTGACGAGATTGGAAACGCGGACCTCCCAACTTCAAGTCAAGGACGCGACGCAAGGCTACTGTCGAGCTTTTGCCACTTCCTCGTCGTGCGAGGACCGTTCACGACGCATCCAATTCAGCAGATTAAGAGGCGAGTGTTTCGAGCTCTCCGCAGGACTTGAATCAGACATCGACGATGTTGGAGGCGGAGCACCGTCGGAAGATGAGCTAATAGGTGTCGGATTTCTTGTCGCTTCCTCTACGATGGTAAGAATATCCGGGGGAGCATCGAATGCGCTACGTCTGGACATGAGTGGTTTCACTGACAATAGGTTAAGCTACGCCGACGGGCTGATTAGATCGTGGTTCCAGCGAACCATGCTTTCCGCAGCTCACCGTTCGAATTGACTCCCCCTTGGCACGTTTCTCGAAGGAGTCATCCGACATGGATGCTACCGAGAGCTACGAATCCATTCAGCGCATCGAAAATAAAAAAGGTAATCAAGGTAGTAAACAAACCGTCGGGGATGGCATTTGCTGAGACGTTTTCATCACCGAGTCCCTAGCTCGCGGGTAATACTTGTTCACGAGATGCATAATTTCTCCCAATACGGTGTCGTCCAGGTCTAATGGGTGACGCCATTTGTCTGTCCTGACAAACTTGCGGATTTCCTTGTGCGTATTAGACAGTAACCTTGACGAAACATATGCTTTGATGGCATTGACAGCGTCCTCTTCTATCCCATGCAAAACATTCTCTTGGAATTGATGGATTTCTGAGAGGAAGACGAGCACCATGATCAGGTCCACGATGTATCCCATGATGCATGCGATGCTGTTGCGCCTGATTTACCGTCAGGGACACATCGCCTTTAAAGCATGTCGTGCATACGTTGGTTGATAAACATCAGAGACCCATTTAGCTGCTTCTGCGACTGCACCAATGGCAGCGATAGGATTTGCAGTAGCAGCTGAGAATGTTGCGGCATCGGAGCCAGGAGAGGTAGGAATTGCCCTGCAACGATTATCGAATGACAAGGAAAACGGAAAGCAGCGTAACTGACGTATCATTCTGTCCCGCATGTGCTAATTCTTCGACTAAATGAGATATTCTAGCCTTGAAGTCGTCTCCTCCAAGATACTTCCAATACATCAGATAACGTATTTGCTTATAGGAGAAACGTACCCCAGAGTTATCTTGGATATTCCAGATTGCAATAATATCCTCGTGGATGATGGATATACAGTTCTCCAAAACCTTGCCCCTGAAGTCGCTGGTGCCAGCCAGTCCACTCCAGTGCCCTGAAATAGTAGTCAGACCGGACAATGATTGCGGAAAGCGTTGTAACGTGCTCTTTTTTCCCACACTGGCCAAAGGAATCAGAAACTTTGACAGTCTAAAGCACAAATGCTGGTCTTACTCGATAGTAGCTCCCACTTTTGTCTCCAGATCTTGGCGTTGAGCGATTGCCCACGCAAGAGGAATAGGCGAGTCGTGCGTCCGTGAGTTCCCGTTGTATCTCTGTATCGCACCATCGGTAGATTGAATCAATGTAGAAATCGTGTCTTCATATCCCGCCATTGCTATGACAAAGTTTTCGTAGCATCAATGAACAATTGAGACGGCGCTTACAAGACACCGGGGTAACCAGCTGTTGGGACAGCAAAGAGTCGAGCGATACCTTCTTTAACGTGTCATCAAGTAATCGTTCGGCTGTCTCTCGAGCTTCATCGTCGACGTCCAAATCAGCTGTTTTCTCAGTGCTCGTGATGGAGTTGACCAACAAGTCGAACTTTGTCAGTGCAACGACGATGGGCACTGTGCATGGTTATTAGAAGAGACTTGCCACGATCGTTGTTTACCTTACATTTCTTGTGTGCTGCGCGAAGGATTCTCTCAACACCGCTTTCATCGAGACGTTCGCCACCCAGTGGGGTATCCATACAAACCCTGTTCATTCAGTGAACTCGGACCATGTCTTCTCAAACGCAACATGACGTACCAAAGGGCATGTAGCATCTGCTGCGGGTCTTCCGAGCTCAGTTGCGTGTAAATGAAATCTCTGATCTCGTCAAAGTCTGCATCACTGTTGGGCAGGAAAGCTGGGGACGACGTGTAAAGCGTGAATCTCGAGTTTTCGCGAAACGTGAAACCACCCTGAATTCGCAAAGCGCTACCAGCTTCGGGTCTCTCGACAGAATTCTGTTGAACAGTCAGTGAAGAGCTGCGAAACGATCCGCTGAACAAGGTGAGCTTGCCCCGTGGTCTGGATTCGGATCAACGCCAAAAACCTTGCTGAGCAATTCCGATTTGCCACATCCCGACTTGCAAGCCACGAGTGAGACTGACGCCACGTCGACTTCAACGACCGGAAGTAAATACCTTCCCCACCACCAGGATGCGAAACCTAGAAGAGTCTTTAAAGGCAAGCGGTACGATGCTCAATGAACTCCTTACCTCACGCCAGACAGGATCTCGTACACTGTTGAAGTCAAAGGACAGTCCATGGGGCAGATGATGATGATCGCTTATGTATCGCTCGTTGACGCCGAGAGCCGTTCCCTCAAATGGCAGTACTCCAAGTTACCATGATACAGGTCGTTCGATGCTCAGGTCGACTGGGGTTTATGTAAGCTTGACTCTGAGCTTGTCGGTTCGCACACGCACCTGCCATTGTTCTCGTTCTCTCCTTTGAGGAAGCGAGCTGATATCTGAGATACATGTAGTGCATCTAGCGCGTTCCAGGGTTGGTCAAGAGCGATGAACCGTCGATATCTCGTGCAACATCACTCTCGCGCGCATCCAGACACTCTCCCTCTCGCAGTCCCTTATCAAGAACGTAACTCCACAAGACACCTCAAACCATCCGACGTCCTCATCGAGCGCTTCGTCGCTTGGAAAGCCATCGTTATGCAAACAGCTCATTGCCTTCTCGCATGCCGGATACCTGGCGCACCCCCGGAGAAGTCATGTCTTCTCTCTCTCCCGATCGAGAGTGGATCTCTTTCTCCGCCCGTTCGGATCATCTTCTCGATCCAGCTGAGAGACTATCATCTATCCTTCCCAAGGTGACCCAAGCGTCATTGCTGTGCGTTCCGGTCTACTTGAGCGGAAGAAACGGTTCACGCGAACGTACCGCGAGGTATACTATGTCCACACCCCTACCGACTTTCTCCACAAATACACTTCTTCTGATCCGAAGCACCTCGGAAGTCACGACTGGGGGAACCCACACTGGAAGCTTTCAATTGCTTGCCGCGCGCCAACATCCCTGGAGTTTCAGGGCGCGAAGCCGCGAGGACATGATGGAAGTACAGTATTACAGTCAAGAATGGTAGGGCTGGATTCTTCCCTCCAACTTGTGTTCAAAAAGTGGAACAAGGTGCGCGGCATCGAATATATTTTCTGTCTCATTGTCTAATCGAATAGTCCTAAACCCTAACCACGAGTTGAGTGCTGAAAAGGAAGGTCAGAAAAAGGATCTGGTCGATGATAAGGATTTACTCACTAGGCGTAACAAAGGATATGCATAGATTTTCCTATTCAGACGCGCATGTCAGTCTGACTATGTGAGGGAAACCTATCTTACTATCCCGCCATATGGGAAAGAATGCGGCGGCACCAGCACATCGTACACCCCAACCTGGTATGGACCTGCAAGATCCTCAGTGGCAGCGAGATATCTGAGATCGATTCAGTCGACTGTACGCGTTCATCCGAGAGACTTGGCTCTATCCAAACGGTGCTCGACCACGTTCGTCCCTCTAGCATATAAAGGGACGATAATGCCGCCCGCCGCGATCGCGAGTATATACAATGGGATGGGTACCACCTGGGAACAAGTGTCGGCGCATATATGTAGGTGGAAATATCGCTAGCTTGCTTGTATTCTTAAGTGCGCATCTTTACCAATGACCTTGCCTCCCCTCCGAAAATATACAATTGATCTATCTCACCTCCATGAGTCGAGACCGCTGAGCATCCTCTGCGACGCAGTCGGCCATGGAGATTCCATTGAAATAACTCTGTCTTTGTAGGTACTATACATGATCAAACCATTGGATGAACGTGTCAAGAAATTGTAACATTGATACAGTACGTGATTAGGTAGCGGGTGTAGAACCGATGAAAGTTCGGAGGACTGCGAGCCTCGTGGCTCGATCGCCATGGACCTGTAGCTGGTAGAAGTTCAAATAACCAACCAGCTCTCCATCCGACAAGCCGTCAATGGCTTGTCTCGTTGGAAGTGGTGGCAATCCATGCTACAAAAATTAATATTCAGCACGATTATCACGCAACAGAGCAATAAAACAACCAGTTGTGGAGCCTGCCCATTCAAGGAAGGAACCGGGTAATATGGATTGATGCTCCCATCTCCACGGCTCCGGTTTTGCGCCTGAAAGGATTACTGAGATATCTGAAGAAATAAAACTTTCCTACTCACCATAGTTGAGAGTTGGAGCAATGTGTTCACGTCACCCCGCAAACCACCCACATTATCCTGCAAACCAGCTATAGCAACCTGCATGGTGGCCATAGTACCCTGCATGTTGGCCATAGTACCCTGCATGTCGGCCATAGTGCGACGCATTTCTTCACGAAAGTTTCCAACAAGATCTCGTAGCGGTGTATTTTCGGCGACCACTTCGTCATGGATCATAGCACGAGTTGCAGGATGTACTGTGACAGGTGAAGCCGCGGTAAGGATCTGATGCAAGTATAGTTCGGCGACCGCCTTGTCTTCTTTAGGGGGTACTACTACCTGCCCCTGGAGAGCTGAGGAAGACATTAACATTTAACAAATAAATAGGGAAGCAAGAAAAGTACTTACGCACGCCTTCATGATGGTTGTTGATCTGCCGCACAACATCGAGAGCGCCGAGGATGTCATGATTGTCTGGCGGGTCGTTTGGGGGTGCTGGCATATTGGGGAGGTGGAGTTGAAGCACCGGAAGTGGGATTGGCATCAACGAGAGTAGTGAGCTGGGCGTGTATGATACGACGAGAACGTGACAGTGAAGAAGAAACCGACGACAATCATTGGTTTTCCGGTGCCACAAACTCGGGAAGGTACCTAAGTAGACTTACGTCGACCGGCAATTGGCCGAAGGTCACGTGACTCGGGGTGTAAGTCATAATTTTTTTTTCTAATGTGTCAAATATGCCAACTAGCTCCCAGATTTCCGGTGTTGGCACTGCCAGAAAACGACAACCTGATGGAATCGAATGGGGTTCGCTCCTCGGAAGAACGGGGACAAAGTATCGCTGGATGGTTTGTCATAGCATGTCCCATAGTAAGGCCGATCTGGGATCGATCGACCGTCGGGCCTCCATTCCGACCCGCCGAGATCTCCCCTTTTGGCGTTTCTGGAAAGGACGGTGGACACGGAAGGAAAATGACCCTGAAATTGCGTATGATGACGGTGCTCGCTCCAACAGAGCCCTCGGGGGTACTTGCGCAACGTGAGCGACCAGCTATGTCTCTGCGATACGGTCAATTTTACTCGACCATCTGAGTCAACTATGATTTGATGAGAGAGTGGCCTTACCAAACTGCCGCGAGCGAGGATCACGTTCCCGCCGCATCCATCGACGTGAAAGTTCAATACAACGTCTTCAGCGAGGAACAAAAGTCAACGATACCAAAGTCAGAGCAGGCAGCTGAGGAGTTAGTAGCTTTGACATGGACAGACATTTGAAGCCAAACGGCAGTCGATAATATCCCTAACCAAGAGACCCGACGGCTTGAACGATGGCTGCACGTTCGGGTTGGAAGTACGGGGCTCAAATACCTCATACTAGAACAAGATCAACACTTGAAGTGGAATCCAACCCACGCGACTTTCAAAGCCAGTACCAAAGCCACCGGCAACCAGCGCTCGCTGTGTCCACGGCGAAAGAATCGAGGTGAAATGGAACTAAATGATATTCAATGAGGGGAAGCACAAGAAGCGCTGTCCATGCCGGGTTGATCCCCAGGTAAAACAGTTCTGGCATAGGAACTGACATACCTGGGAAGGATACTGAGATGGGATACTACGCTGAAAGCCCACGTTGCAAAACAGAGATCAAGACGACAGTGGAAAGGATAGTCACGTATCCAAGAGGACGCGTCAGGGTTTGTCTGACTCCTACGCGTTGATGGGGAGGTTCCAATAACTGAGAGGAAAAAAAAAATTCAAATCGCTCGATTGTTGCGCACATTATAAGTACTTCTAGAGTGCAGTAGCGACCATTGCCCGCATGAGCAGCAACGTGTGGGGACATTGTCCATCCTCTAACGCAATTTGTACCCGATTAGATGCCTTCGGCCTATTATCTCGCCAACCTGTTGACGCATACAGTCAGCGTCCAGGTCCAGAGGGAACGGAAAATGCTGAAAGAATGCAGCAAAGTGCTTACCTTGAAAATTGTATATGCTTCCACCGCATACAACGCGACGCGAGCCCATTCACCCGTCGTGAGCAGGTCGCGCCAGTACTGCGGGTTCTTTGCGCGACCCCAGAGAACAGAGTACGCATCCGTGATGGTAGCAAATGAAGTTGGAGGCTGCAGCCGTTCAGCGATGTAGACTTGCTTCAACAGCTCACGGGCGACTTCGGCGTTGTAGACGAGGGGTTGGCGGTATGCTATGTAGACCAGATGTAAGTCAAGAGGTGGCAGAAAGCGCGCCGAGAGTGCAGTTCAGTTAGCCCTTCGTTATTATGAGATGGCGGAACAGAATAACACGCACACCCGAGCAAACTGGCAGCGCTTTCACCAAGAGGACCAAGGGCTCGTCCTGCGCTCGCCAATAGTCGCTGTGCGGTACTGAGAGCATCCTGTACTTGCTTGGAGCTGCTTGCGCCCTGCGAGGTTTGGCCGGTAGTTGCGAAGCGGCGCGCGACAAAGGATGGAGCAGGATGGCGTGAAGATGCCTGGCGGAATAAAGAAGGAAGGAATGTCGACCGCATGGCGCTCGTCGACTGTACTTTATGTAGACTTTTGGTGAGAGGTTCGGAGGGACGAACTCTACGGTGTGTTTGAGGAACAACAGAGGCTTGGGAAAATTCAACCGCTTCTTCCGGCTTTGACCGAGTGACTTTGTCGTCAGCTACCTCACAAAGGTAGAATCACACCGATTGTCAGCCAACTCAAAGTTCGATCGTGACACTTTCAACACGTTACAACCCGACACGTAGAAATTACTATGTACGCGTGGATTTCCCCCTTGTGCCCGCATCACGCCCTCGTCAGGGGTAGGAGCTTTACTCGCAGCGTCGTGCTATGCATGTCCAAGCGCCCTCGATCATGTGGGGCATTGGGTGATATGTGTGGGGTTGAGAGTGGTACATGCATGCCCTCAGCATTTGAGAGGTACCCGGGTCGGTTGGCGTTACTGGATGTTGCGCGTAGGATCTGGACTGGTGGGGTTTGTGGAGGGTGTCCGCTCAGAGGCGACAACCTAGGTGAAATGCGAGTCCATACACTAGTTCTAGTGGAGGTCGAGGAGTTGGACAAGGATGCGAGCGCGGCCCGTGGGCATCATGGCGACCGTCATGAACTCCTTGAAACCTGAACGAGGCACCGATTCTGGGCTAGCTGGGATGGAGAATCTGCTCGCCTTTCCACGACGTTCCCATCCAGCAATCCTGTCGTTTGAAGTACAGTCTTTGTTGCTAGGCGATACAGAGGGTGAACCCAGTGGGCACCCTTGACCGTGAAAGTTACGAACAACGGTCACGAATAAGCACTTGATGTCGACAAACTGCGTGCGAAGCTAGTCAATACTGGCTCATGTTGTGCTGAAACAAACAAACCTCTCCTTCCATGCTTAGCGCGATACGTGAATGGTTAGTGGACGGCACGAGGATGGAGAATCGTGCACCTAGACGTCACGAAGAGAACTAGACTCAAGACACATTGAAGCAGCCCGGGGACGTACACAAGACGTCTCCATCTTGGTGTACCCACAAGCAAGATCATCTCTGATACTTGGAGCGGGAATGCCGAGGAGCACAATAGCCCGAGAAGGGTAACGATGGTTGCACCAGTTGTATACGTCCATGTTTGTGAATGGGAGCGAATTGGATGTGCGAGCGCTCCGCGAGAAAACACCGGGAAATGGTGGGATTTTGAGGTACCAAACACCAGTACGTGGTTAGGCAACGGGAATACAGCCGATGGTATTCTGGAGGGCTGTAAACCTGGTGTCCCGATCACACTGGATTTCCAGTCGGTAGTAGTTCAAATATCGATCCAGCTCTTGATCCGACAAGCCGTAAATGTCTCGCCTGCTTCGGAGTGGTGGCAATCCAAGCTACAAAAAATTAAATTCAACACAATATCACGCACAAGAAAAACATGGAACAACCTGTTGTGGAGGACCTTGTCCAATGGCCTGAACGGGGTGATACAGACTGACACTCCCATCTCCACAGCCTCTGTTGTATGTCTAAAAAGATCAATGAGGTATTAGAAGACAAAAACTCTTCCAACTCACTATAGCCGAGAGATGGAGCAGTACGTTCACATTGCTCCGCAAATCAATTATAGTACCATGCACGTTGACCATAGCACCACGCAAGTCGGCAAAGGCATCACGCATTTCATTGCGAAAGTCCGTTAGGTCGTTGTCCATCTCTTGAATGAGTTGTCGTATGGGATTGACCTCGACGATCATTTCTTCGTGGATCACAGCACGAAATGGAGCTGGTACTGCAGCAGGACCCGAAGCCGCAACAAGGTCCTGGTGGGCCGCTAAATCTTCTTTATGGGGTGCTACTATCGGCCCTCGTTGGGCTGAGGAAGACGTTGAATGGGCAAACAGGCAAGCGAGAAGGTACTTGCGCACGCATTCATAGTGGTCGTTACTCTGTCTCACGACGTCAAGAGCGCCGACGATGTCTTGGTTATTTGGCGGGTCGTTTGAGGGTGGTGGCATGATGTGGGCGAAAGCGGAATTGGTGAGATCGATGAGAGCGATGATCATGAAAAGCAATTGCCAGCCGAAGCTCTTGGCGGTGGCACCGAAGGCTCGGCGATTTCCTAGTCGTAAGTATGTAGTCCAATCCATGGGCGATCCTCTCCCCTGCTCGCTGCGTTTCTCGTGTCCTCAATTCTAACACGTCCTCCAATTCTCCTTCCCATACGAGACGCCGAGAATGTAGCTCGCACCTCTCGCAACTAATCCCAGCCTCGTCGAGACGCGTCTCCACAGACATTGTAGAAACTCTCGTTCCTCGTCCCGACATCCTGTTCTCGGATCCCCCAAATTTTTACGTCGTTCGTCTCTCCGAGTTCGCACATCTGTCACAGCCGACCTCAAATAGTACGCCTCGATTCTTACATCTTCGTCCGTCAACAAGGAACTGTGGTATCTGAGGGAGACATCCAAATGGGAATCATGGTGGGCCATTCTTGGTTCTGCTTTTCGTAACTAAAGGTCGTTCCGACGAAACGACTCAAAGATAGTCATAGGTGACTCGCAAGTGACGGCTGTTGCGAGATGCAATTCTGTGCTCGAGTCCGCAGCGTGGAACCAGAACACAAGTGGTCACATGCAACGACGCGTCGAATCGGGGAACAATCATATGAACAAATAAATTTCTCACGTTGTCGCGTCACTGGTCGCGTGAACCACTTCAACCACTTTGGCGCTTCAACGATTTCGATTTCTCGTTCCAAACCCGCCTATGCCGTCCACCCCAGATCCCCGGCAAATGTAAAGTAGGCTCGATTTATCTCTCAGAAATAAATTCGATGACGATGAATCATGACATATCTGTAGCGGATTTCAAAAGAGTCTTATCAACCAAACTCAGGCGGTGTGCGACCACATAGCAAACCGTGTTCGATTTCTGAACCTAATTCCGCCAGCCATGCTCCTGTGCAGACTCTGGCATCTTACACAGAGCTTCTCCGGTGAGTAAATTTGAAACCCATG
>JBBPLG010000529.1:0-18646 GCA_038089695.1 Xanthoconium separans | reverse complement strand
AAACAAACAAAACAAACGTGGTCAGCCAATCGGCGCCCCTCGCTTATGTTTGTTTTTCCGGTGTAAAGTGACTTTACCGCATTTTTACTGCACTTTACACGCTTTTTTGTACTTTACACCTCATTGCGAGGGCGCGCGTGATCGAGCGACTATCTAGGAAGACAGTACTGTACGCCAGGAGTGCTACGACGATTTTTATCGAATTTTCTCCCGCCGTCGTGTCCCGCTCGTCGCTACATCGACGCTCGAGCTCGACCGTGCTTCCCGCATCCGGCAGGATTAGGTAAGGTGGGGGAACCCCAAGTCACGTGACCGCCGGCCAATCGTCAGCCGCACCGCACGTTTGTTTTTCGGCATAAGTTCAAGTTGGTCGACTCAGATAAGGACTGCTTAGCTAATGATTGCCATCGCATGATAACTCTGATACATAGATCGCTGTGCACGTCAACCTCCGTTTATGCCTCGGTCCTTCGCGTTTCCGAGATGTCTGATGTCACTGTTGACACTGTTGAGTCGCCGAATTTCCCCAACTTGGTTTCGGAATGGAAGAAGACCTACGAGTGTGCTACTGTGACCTATGTCCTGGGAAGCACGGCTCCGCTGGCGGTCGCAACGACCCGAACTGTGTAACGTTGACCGACTGACCGTGCATACCTCCGTTGACCGCTCCACTACAGTGTTTGACATATGTTCGATGCCAGCGTGGGCGTGTGGGTTGTATCACCGCATTAATGTTATACCACACCCACTGCCAGCTGCCAGCGTATCTCGATTGATACGGGACGGAGAGCCCAGCGTTCCGGTCTCTGTCTATCATCCCCAGTCTCAGCCGACTCACGGACGCACAGGATGCATCGAGTCAAGGACGGACTTGACCGTCTTGACCGTCTTGACGATGACAATCAAAGGGATGAGAAAGAGGGCTAAACAGCACCCTTGATCCGTCAACAGACTGACACCACTTCAAGAAAGGAACGCGTCACGTGCACAGATTTATCCCCGCTATGGTGTCTGGCATTGGGTAGATAAGTCCACGTTGAAGTCACACGTATGCTAAATCCTATTATGGCAGTCCGTCATGCTGGCCATGAACAACGACCCATCCCAAGGTGCACCTGCAGTTCGTCACTTCGATTGTCACGAAGTGAACGTGTTCGATGGGCAATCCACATACTTCAACGTGGTCGCATGTCTCTCCTTATGGCCCTCACTTCATCGTGCTCGATCGATCAGAAAGGACTTTTTCAAAGTCAATTCTATGCAAGTACAGATGATCATCCGAGTGGCAAACTCGGCAAACTTCTGGACAAGATCTACGAGGATCTACGAGGCCGCGCTCAGTTAGTGGACCCGAAAGGTAATCCGACGAGATGGACAAAATCAAGAAGATCCTGCAAGCAAAGATTGCCGATATTACCTCCGGTTTCCTAGCAAACTGGGTGGCAGTGGGACATCACCTTGAATGTTGGCGAAGCGATGCTGGAACGTGCGGCGATCCTGAACCCGCTGCTTCGTAGTGCTGCACAGACGCAACGGGCTAGCAGAATTGTAGGCCCATCTTAATCTGTTCATTTTCGCTCTTATGCATAGCTCTGTATCAAGTCGCGTCAAGTTCTCGTCACGCAGCTTTCCAAAAACGTGATTGTACGAGATCGAGAACGCAACTTGGGAGGACATGCGACTTGCTCCATTGCTCCAGCGGGCACACCAGGCCACTGACCTTGTTTTCAACGCCGAGTTTCGACCAACGAGGGAGCTGTTTCTGCGTTCAATCTGTTGCTTGGGCACTCGGGTTCCAACTTCGGAGTTTCTTTTAGGAGGCGAGTTATATCCTGAGAGCTATTGACGTCGCTTGGATGGGTCTTGCTGAGGATGTCGGTCCTTCGTCATCAAGTGACCATGTAGTTGACTGTACAAAGTTTTCTTTGGTCGTCAGTGTGCGTTTTGTCGTGCCCGAGGACGCCGATGCCCGAGAACGCCGATGCCCGAGAACGCCGCAAACCCCGTCAATTATTTTTCACGATATTCCACCCTCCAAACTAGGGTTGACGATTACGTGCGCTTTGCCTCGCCTAGCAACTTCATAATGGGCTGGTCGCCAGGTTGGCTCGAATGCCCTTCCACTGATTTCGAGTACATATGCAAGCATGCGTCGCGCAAGGGGCGATTAGGGACATAGAATGCATGCAGGGGTGATGTGGCGCTATCTATGTAGGTTAATCTATCTATCCATGTAGTTGGTTATACCACGTGGCGGTGGTCATTTTAGGTGTATCGGAGCCTGATGATCAACTACAGAACCGACGCATGGTTTTCAACTGGTTGTCTGCACAAAGGGACTCAGATGCTTATACATTCCGGTACATGTGAGAAAATTACTGAATCCCAGGCCATATACTCAACTTACTCCTAATATAACAAAACCTCTTTCTCTCCTCCCATAGTGGTTCTTTACAACTTGCAGACTTTTCATTCGCATCTTCAGACACTATGTGACTGTGCACTATCTTACGTTGCGTTCAGTCTGCAGACATTTTCAGACGCTTCCAGGCCCGTTTACCCACTTGCCAATTGCTGCTACTTATGGCACTCCGTTTCCTTTCTGCTCCGCTGCTTCTCTGATTAGTGATTTTGACAATAACATGGACGCTGAACTATTTAGGTGCTTACTATTTCGTAGTGATTGTTGTTGAATCAGGTAGCGGGTTGTGCCACACACGCTATCCCATTTTAGCACCGGTAGATAAAGAGTTTCGCAACTCCCTGTGTGGTTCACCGCTCAACGTTCAACCTTGACAGGTATCCGTGACAGACCGAACTGCATGCCTTCCGTTAATGGGCACGCAATAAGCCAGTCCGGCGTCAAACTCGGAGCATCAGCTTGAAGCAGTAATGGTGACCAGTTCCCATAAGCCAATGACCACTATGGGACAGCTGCGTTGTCTGGTTTTATTCTTTCCGTCCTGCCTGTCTCGGAATCGTGGTATAAGCATGCGTGAGTCTGCTTTTCTGTACGCCAAATACGATACACCAGATGGTTTCCAAGATCTGCAGCTCCCTGTTTGGTTCCAGTGGAGACCTAGAAACGAATAAAAGCTCACTTTAGTAGGCTGAATGATAGCTCTGCTCTAGATACCCAGCAGGGTCCGCACGGTGCCATCCCTGTCGAGCCTTCATGTCGCCCCCTGCTTTTAACGATGCTGAGAAGGGGACACTGGAGGTCCACTCCCCTCAGCTCGCTGCCAACCCCGACCTCGCACAGAGTGAGAAGAGGCCTATCGACCTCAATGTTTTCCGTGTGCAATATTTCAAGAAGGGCGCACCCATTTCTCCTTCCGATGTTGCAAACCCACCTCCCCAACCCCCGAAACCTCGGAAGATTAAGATCTCCAACTGGGTTCGCTTCATCATTTGGTATAACTCGTATAAGTTGGTTTTACGACATCCTGGCTCTACTTCATCACTCACGTTGCTATCAAGGCGCTTTTTCACCGTTATAATTATACTCAATTTTGTTGCCTTGGGCTTTGCTGCTGCTGGTCTGTGGGAATACGCCTCTCAGTATCCGGGTGTTCTAGTGTTGGGCAACTTGAACTTTGCAGTTCTTATGCGCAATGAGATCTTCGGTCGTCTCTTGTATTTGGTCGTCAACACTTTGTTTGCCAAGTGGACTCCCCTTTGGTTTCGTCTCAGTTGCACCTCTACCCTTCAGGTATCTCGCATCATTAAAGGCTTGGAATGGTCACTCACAACTTATCACTAGCATCTTGGCGGTATTCATAGCTCTTGCACTATCTCTGGTATCGCTTGGTTCATCTTGATGGTTGTAAATCAGTTCAGATTCAGGCATATGTACAACGACGCGCTCCTTGCCTCCGGGGTTATTACAATCGTCACGTTGATTATCACCATGGCTGCTGGTTTGCCTTGGGTCCGTAACACTCACCACAAGTATGTACTCTCGAAGATAAGATCCTTGAGAATATCTAACATTTAATCATACAGTGTCTTCGAGAGGAATCACCGGTTCTTCGGTTGGACTGCTCTCGTGATGACCTGGGTATACACGGTCCTGGACGATACTTATGACGTTAATACCGGGATATATGATCTGAGCGGTGTCCACCTTGTTCGCCAACAGACGTTCTGGTACACCATTGGCATAACCCTCTTGTCTGTATCATCTTCATTGATCATGCTTTATCCATTCTGACGACGCCCATAGCATTGTACTCCCTTGGATTTGCACTCGAAAGGTTCGAGTTGACATAGAACTCGTAAGTGAAACACCATGAAAAATGTATTTTTGGGTTGATCATCTCTACTAGCCGTCTCCGAAAGTCGCGGTCCTTCGATTCGAGCGTGGTATGCAGCAGGGCTTGCTTGCCCGTATCAGCCGCTCTCCCCTGTGGGAATACCATGCTTTCGGTATCATTTCGTAAGTAAATCTAGCTCTGAATACCCTTTCTAAGATCTCCCTTCTGACCGTCTCACAGTGAGGGAACACACGCCAAATATCATTATTTGCTCTGTGGTGTGCAAGGTGAACTTGCTGATGGTTACAGAATCCTGCGGATCTTCGCTCACAGCTTCCTCAGGTGATTTCACCAGTATTCTTGTCAACGACCCTCCAAGGATGATCTGGACACGTCAGCTCAAGGTGGGTCCACCACGGTTCTCGCTTTACCCTCACTCTCACGGGTAGTCCAGTTCGCGGGTGTTTCCAACACTTCCACGTTGTACAAACGTGGCATCCGTATTTGCACGGGAACGGGTCTCGGCTCCGCCCTCTCAACATGTATCCAATCACCCTACTGGTGAGAATCCGCTTGTTCCGATGAGTCGTGATGCATGATGGCTAAGATCCCTCGTTGCAGGTATCTCATCTGGATCGGTATGTCAACTGGTGGGTGTGATGCCGAAAAAACTCACATGGTTGTTAGGTTCTGACCAAGAAAAGACGTTCGGCCCTACCATCAATGGTCTCATTCATCGCCACATCGGGTCAGAGCGTCGTCTTTTGTGGGACAGCAAGGAACGCGGCGGCCGTCCAGACATAATGAAGATATTGAAAGAAGTGTATGACTACTGGCAAGCTGAAGGTACGCAGTCGCTTGACGCATTCTGCAACCAAGAAGTCAGTGTTCTTAACACCAGTTGTATTTATTACTTCAAACTACATGGGAAACTACGAGATACAACACGGTTGCAAGGCTCTCGGCATTCCTGCCTTTGGTACTCTCTGGGATTTCGTAAGTCTCGTCGATCATTTGACTTCGTAATTCATCGTGAGATATATATATTGACCCTTTCGCAGTGATTTTATTTTGTTTTTAGAGGGTGAGTGGTCATCGACTAGGTGTTTATAAGCGGGTCCATCAATTTCTCACATCGAACATTGCGTAGGGCAACTCTGAATGCCTCAATCTTATTTACACGCAAGTGAGCCTTCTGAGCCAAGGATCTTTATTGCAGTATTTGTTAAGATCTTCATTGATATAGAACCTCGGGGCATATAACAGTGAGTTACTTATGCATCATCCATGTTGGGTCACTGAGCAATTTCATAGTTTGTTGGCAAGTTTATTGCTGTTTGCATACACAATGTAGAAAATTTTGTTTTTCGATCGACCTTTCAATAACAGTAATGTACGTGTCACCCATGTTGAGCTGCTGAGCGATTTGATAGCTAGTTGGCACTGTTGGCAGGCTCCCGCGACAGCACTTCTTCGGACTCAGAGAATTTTGAGCCTGTGATGAGACCAAAGCACGAGCGCAGGAGCGTTCGGAGATGCAGCTATTCAATGTACATGAGATCTGATCCAAAGAGAAAAGTCACATGGGTGGACGGTTCACCTGTATCAGCGAATGCGGCTATATATAGGTTGAAGGACGACATTGGCGCATCGTGCGTGATCCACCATGGAGCTCCGGGTCGGTCCGTCAATACCGTTCTGGTTTCCAACGGCTGAGCCACAACCCTGAACAACGGCTCTGGTACGGAAGCAGCGTAAACCATTTTCAAACTTGGAAGAATCCATCTGCGCCTGTGCGTCTTTGAGTGCTACAGTTTGGAATTTGGGGTCGTTCTGATTCTCGGATGCAGTCGAATATGTCTCGCATTCTCAGAGTGGCCCTTGGGCGGCAAATATCTAAACACGTATGGTCGACGGTCGGTTCCATTCGGTAGTAGTCGTTTAACGGCGGAGATTGCTCCAAGGATCCGTTGGCTCTCATGCCCGTCTTCGAACGTTCAAAGATAAGTTCAAGTTGGTCGACTCAGATAAGTAAGGACTACTTAACTAATGTTCGCCATCGTCCATGCTAGCATGCTAGCTCTGATAGATAGATCGCTGTGCACGTCAACCTCCGTTTTTGTCATATTCCTCGCCGCTCCTTCACGTTTCCGAGATGTCACTGTTGAGTCGCCGGAATTTCCGCAAGTTGGTCTTGGAAGAAGACTTACGAGAGCTGTACTGTGACCCATGCACGGCCCCGCGGGCGGCGTAACAACCCGAGCTGCGTAATGTCGACCAACTGACCGTGCCTACCCTCCGAGTCGGTTGGCCGTTCCACTGTGGCGTGAGTGGGTGGGTTGTATCACCGCATTAATGTTACACCACACCCACTGCCAGCTGCCAGCGTATCTCCGTTTATACGGGACGGCCCGGAGAGCCCCGCGTTCCGGTCTTTGTCTACTACATCCCCGCTCTCAGCCGACTCACGGCCGCACAGAGTGCATCGAGTCAAGGGCGGATTTGACGCTGGTAATCAGCGGGATGAGAGAGAGAACTTATCCCGAAAAACACCCTCGATCGATCAGAACTGACACTGCTTGTGCGGAAAGATTGCTCAGGAAAGAACTATCGTAAATGCATCGTCGCAAGATTAATCCTTCTATGGAGACCAGCACACGCATGGGTACATCAAAACCGGAATCATCCGCACCATCAGAAAGGCACCGAAACGGAATGTTCCAGACCGTTGGCAAGGTGTGCTGGGAATTGTCCGACGAACGTGAAGCCACCTTGTTTCTCTTTTTCGAGGCAAGTATGATGTATCTCCGCGGCAGCAGGCGGTGTAACACGAGGAAGCCTTCTATATGAATCCAGGACGATGTAGTGACCTTTCCGATTCGCCCACATTCGCGCGTATAGCATATAAACGGTGACCCCATTATCTGTTGCTAATCACATACAAGTCATTAACTCACCAAAAGCCCGTGTGCTCGTCAGGTTATGGATCTCGCGGAGAGCATTGGTACCGTCAGTGCTGGATTCGAACTCCTCTTTTCCAATGATTTGGTCGGCGCAATCGACGTGTTTGGTGCTGACGAACATGAATCCCCATTCCACCTCATGGCCCATGGAATGTGCCTCCTTCTCGAAGGAGTACTTGGTAATATGGAGGTGCGCCTTGTCCCGTGGTCATACCACCATTCACTTGGTGTCTTAAACCTTCCCGCTATTAGCCCGAGCTCATGGAAGAGGTTATACGGTTACTCCAGTTATCTCAGGCAGGAGCGAAGAAGCGCATGAAGTTGGCGAGATCGGGAAATCTCTCCCATAGGTTTGCGCCAGGAATTGAGTGGGAGGTTCTGCAGGCCGATGTGTCTCTTTTGCTAGGATTGACACATGCATCGAGGTGTGAGCGACGTCTTCGAAGCTGCCGATTTTTTGCTAACAAGATATGCCCTGCTCTCTGCAGCGAGACCTACAAGGGATATCTGCAATGTCTGTCAGTTACCATGATTCACTAGACATGCCGTGTGCTGAAACATTTCCAGATACGAGCTTAATGGGCAAGCCCTTCCATCCCACCTTTCTCGAATCTTCACCCTGACATTCACATATCAGCGCACATTCGAAATTCGCTAGGTATGTGAGTTTCACGAGGTTACCTGTCCAGCTTGCCGACGTATTGCGTTCTAGATTGTTCAAGACTGTGTACCCGAATGGAGTAGTCGAATACGCCACCCCTGGACAAACTCGTTCCACGTCTCACGAAGGGTCGATCCATAACATCCAGTGTTCACACCCTGTTCCGCAGACAGGATACTCCGGACTTCTTGCTTATTGGGGGTTCACGTTCTCCAAACCCTCATCTCCTATGCCGGGGAGCAGGAATGATCCGTCAAGTAGCATCATCGAGGATATGATCTTGTCCGGCGCCGCATTTGGTGAGTTTCCAATCCTTGACATCCCTCACTGTACTCAACTTTGCTTGGTTGAGGTCACGGACTGTTCAACCTCGTGCTCTCCCTTCTTCCTCACAACCTCAGGCAAGGGGTTGTTTACCTGAATAATTTGATGTTTGACACGATTATCTCATGTCAGGACGTTGGTTGGCTTCTTGGGATTCAAGAGCGACCGACAAGTTGCTCTCCAGGCACTGGCCGTCTCTGCATCTCGATCGGACATGCATTCTGTATTTGCAGGGTGCGTACATGTTCTTTGGTACTTTTCTTGGAATGATCTTTATCTTTTTTGTTGATGCAAGGCTGGTTTTGATGACATACTACGCCGTCATATTGCACATGACAGGATACCTGGCTGATGAAGAGCATATCGTGAGACAGTACAAAGGGATCGTCGACAAGTGTGTAGTTTCACTCCGGGTCGGATTACCTAGTCTCAATGCGTTTCAGAGTCTTGGCGCGGTACCCGACGGGCACATATTGGATACTAAACAAGGCAAGCATCGTTGTGCCCTCGTACGGCCAAGTCAATGTTGACTGTTCTTCAGGCAAAAATCCAGCGTGTGACAAGGGATGCTAAAAGGGCGATTCAAACGCTGAAAGATGGCCTTTCGCCAGATAGGCCGCAAACATTTCCCCAAGCAGATACCTTGGTATGCTGTCCATCAAGCTTCGGTATAAGAATCCCTTGATATTGATGCTAGCATTCAGCTCGCCTTCGAACTTGCATGGACGTTACTTAGCTTTAGGCGATACGAGGAATGTGCGGAGATCTTTTTAGGGTTGATGAAAACGATTCGGTGGTAAGTTATTCAGGTTTCCTTGGGGGTAAGTCGAGTGTACAGATCAAATCTGGCAGGAGTCATGCAACGCACCTCTTCATCGCTGCAGGTAAGTACCATCGAATCGGAGACTGGCGAGTATTTCAGATGATTGCTCCCAGGATGCTATGTGTCGTCTGGCAGGTTGGACGAGGCACAGCGTTTATTGGATAAACTTCCCGAGTTCATCAATAATCGGAAAAAGATGTTACCCATGGACGTTTTTCTCAAAAAGAAACGTATGTATGGCTTTTCCAGTGGTTGAACGCGAGATTCAACAGTTTGGTTCGAAGTGGAATTCTATAAACGAAAGCAGATCCGACGTGGCGGTGATCCAAACCGTTACGTAGAAGCAATCAAAATTAGTCCTGCGGAGGGTTTGTGCCACATCCGTGTTCGAAGTCATAACATTTCCTGACCCGGTATTTCTAGAATATTCAATCTGTCAGTCAAGGTTTTATGATGCATCGTGTCTTGATTGACTTGGATTGCACCATAGTCTGGAAAAACCATACCCTTGTCGATGAAGCGACTGCGCTGGCGCACATCAAAGAATTCAGTGCGTTCACGCCGCCCATAGGAACCGTTATCAAATCCGTCCCGACGGCAAACACTAAACTCGACCTGGACACACCTGACGAGCTTGCCGTTCGGTCTCTTATCCTCGGCGTACTTCATCGCACGATAGGAGACTATGCTACTGGACGCACATTACTCAACAATGTCTTGAAACACGGTGAATACGTCGAGATCAACACTTGGACTAGCGCAGTCGCCTACGTAGAACTAGCAATCCTGGAGATGAAGGATGGTGGGCGAAAGTCTTCAGAACGGGGAGGGAGAACGGGGAAAACATACTGCAGGGAAAGGAAAGGGACATCAGAGTGGGGACGTACGTTCAAAGTGGCGAAGGAGATGCTAGCGCGTGCGACTAGCTTGTGTACGTATGAGATGGATTTCTCTTCAATGTTGGGAAGTCAGATAATGATGCTGGAGGAAGAGATCAAGACGAAAATGGAGATGGTCGGGCATGTGGACACCTGAATTAGGGTTAGGGGTTATTTGTGTAAATTGGATTGGATTGTTTTTATGTGTTTGGCTCAAAATATTACGCTGCTGGGGCTTCCACGTCCAAGACGCGAACCTTCCAACGCTGACCTCTACGTCGACGACCACCATGGCAGCGACGACGGACCAACAGATATCACTCACCGTAGCACCGAGAGGGAGTTCGTCCCACTTGAGCAGACCAGCCAGACAACTCGTACCTGCTTTTCTACAAAAGCTGTATGAGTGCGTACCCCTCATCTAATCTTTGGCCAGGGGCTCATCATTTGCTCATTTGTTTATTCGCCTGGCATTCGATAGGATGGTGAACGACCCCGCCGACCAAGATCTCATAAGATGGTCTGATACGGGCGACTCCTTCTTTGGTGGGCTTCCCCTCTCAGACTACGCACCCATCTTGAGTTCTGCTCACGCCTCCCTCCAGTCCTAGACCAAGAACGATTTGCAAACGAAGTCCTTGGACGCTGGTTCAAGCACAAACGATTTAGTTCCTTCGTCCGCCAACTCAACATGTACGGCTTTCATAAAATCCCCCACCTCCAACAAGGCGTCCTGCGTTCCGACTCTGACACCGAATTCTGGAACTTTGAACACCCTCACTTCTTGCGCGGTCAACCGGACTTGTTGTGTCTCATACAACGCAAGAAGCCCCTGCCGACACACGGAGACGAAGCCCATGCAGTGCCTGCAGTGGTTAATGACGCGCCGGGTAATGTGGCGGTGGGAGCTTTGTCTGCAAACCAGCTTTTGGACATCAACTCGATTGTAAATGGGATACAGGCGATCAAGCGGCATCAAGCAGCCATCTCCGCAGACTTGAACGAGTTGAAGAGCTCGAATCAGCATTTGTGGCAGGAGGCGATGGCGGCGAGAGAGAGGCATAAAAAACATCAGGATACCATCAATCGGATTCTAAAGTTTTTGGCGGGGGTATTTGGACACGGTGATAGCCAGATGAGAAAGGACGAGGATGCACCGCATGCTGTAGTGACGAGGCAGCCTCAGAGGCTCATGATCGCAGATGGTCGGAGTGGGCAGAAAGAGGATATGGACGGGGTTATGGAAGCAGAGTCTAGGTCGAGCATGGACAGTGCCCGGTCCACGAATTCAACGGGTAGTTCTTCTTCGATGATTGCACCGTTCACCATGTTGATCCAACACCTTAGATTTCTTTGGGTCATTGGACACCCCATCTGCACAGCCTTCGGAACCGTTTACTTCTCCTAGATTTGCTTCTGTTGAACCGAGCGTCACAGACGCACCTACCCCGGTTGCCACGGAGTCACCTCATCCCACTGCGCAAGAGGCCCAATCGATGCCGACTACGCCACCAGTGAACACTCCGCCTCGGGACCCTACAACAACCGCTTCTACACCCTCACAAGCCAACAACGATAGCATTGTACAATCAGCATTGACAACTGTTCTTAACTCGCCGACGCAAATGCAAAAACTGCTCGCAGCACTTGCAGCTCAGTCAATCACCCCCGATGTATTCTCATCAGCACCGCCACATCTCCAGCAACATCTCATCGCGCCGTTACCATATAACAACAACTCTCAGCAGTACAACCCTAATATCACTCCAAACCCAGGAAACATTCATCCCAACGTCCCTATGTCACCGCGATTACCCTCCACATTGGATTACACGCCAGCGGGCGCGTTGTCACCGTTTACGCTCTCACTTCTTGGGGCGCCTTCAGAACCTGACCCATTCGCGCTCCAACAGCAAGATGATCGACTTCAAAGGTCCTACAAGTCCACCACGGAGATCAACAGCGACGTGGACGAGTTGCAAAGTAACATACAATCGCTCATCCAAAGTCTGGGGATCGATCCTACGACGCTAGAATCGATTGTACCTCCCGCAGAAGGTGGCGGCGCTACTTCCGCGCCACTATCCACGGGCGACGTGGACATGTACCCACATGTCAGTATCGGTGCCGGCCAGGACTTTGACTTTGACTCATTCTTGATGGACATGCCCCGCACCAACGAGGAGGATGGCGACCTGGACAAATTGGCAGAGACACTGGATGCGTCGACAGCCGTCGTACCCAAGGTTTCAGATCCGTCCAAGATTGGGACCGCTTCCTCGGAGCAATTGCATGCCTTTTTGGACGAGGTGGCGTCGCGAGACGGGAGTGAGGGTGTTGGGGGTGGCGGTGCCAGGGTGCCTCATGGATCCCAAGCGTTCAAGGTCCCCGCTGGAGCCACGAGTAATGGGCTTGGGGTTGTTACTGGTGTAGGCGCGAGTACGAATGCTGGAACAGGGCCACGCGGGCGGAAACGCAAGTCGGACGTCTTGGATGGCACACTTCTGGCACAAGAAGCACAGGGTACAACACCGATCGCTGTGGCGGACTCAAACAGGACCAAGCGCAAGAGATAAACGCAGGAAGATATGGGTGCACTGGATACCGGTTGAATACCCATCGCCAATCGAATGTGTAACAAAAGAGTCAGGGTGGGAACCGGAGAGGCTCCTTTGACCGTCAACGCTGGTGTGTATTGCGTACGTGTATGGTGTCAAATCTGTTGCCGTGAGTAAATGATTAATGATACTTGGTACTCTAGTGTCTTTTTTTGCTATTAGCGTACGGTCCGCTCTAGCCATAGTATTTGTAGGTTATATCGTCCACTTGATCCGGTTTGTACAGATAGAACATACACGATTTATGTATTGTAGTATTCCGACATTGACGCCGCGTTGCTCAGTTTCATGAGTGACGAAGTAGTGATGATCCTTGAGCTTGAAACTTGGGGAGGTGGGAAGATGCGTCGAACAAGCCGTTGGGGTTGTTGACGCCTCCGCCCACCGTCCAGCTAGGGCGGGGATGCATCAACCGAGCCACTCCTCAATGTCTCCGGAAAGGTCCAGGTGTGTGGGTGGTTCAAACGAGCTTTGTCGATGGTTGGGGAGGGGGTCCGAAGGAGCGTCAGTGGCTCGACGAGGATAGGCATGCATCGAACGAGCGCTCGGCAAGAGCCGTGTTACTAGCTCATGCATTTTGTAGTCACGTGAGCACCATAGATAAACAAACTCTGGGCTCAGAACAGTTAGCGGTGCAATGCATGATGCATGATGGTGCACCGCCTGAATCCGCACCATATCTTTTACTTCGTCCCTCATCATGTGGGATGTTCTTGGTGTCCCGACGACCAAAGTTCTTATCAGCTATGCGACGTTTGTATCACATATCTTACCCTTTCAGCTCTTCTACTTTGCCATGGCAGTAATGGTCATCACACCGCAGACGCGTACTCTGCGAGTGGCATGTTGGCCAGTTCTTGTATTGCTTGCATGGCGTGCTACGTATCTCGTGGACATGACGCCCATCAACACCGAGGAGATCCAGCTCGAGTTAGCGGTGAGTTGCTCTCCCATACACATCATGGACGTCAAACGCTCCTCGAGGGAGAAAAGACCTAATGAATCATTGAATGCTAGGGCCCGATTTTCTTCATGGTTATCCGTGCGCTCTATTGGGCAGTCGTTCCAGGACCGCTCGTAAGGCGACTTCGCCCTGTGAATAGTATCCCATCCACGCTTATGGATGCTATCCATCTTGTTTGCAACTTCCGCGGTCTCGGTTGGGATTGGTCAGGCAAATTATACGTCCCGCCCGACACTCGCCCGTCAAACCGCATTGGATTCCTCTCCACCGCTTTCCTGTCCTGCCTTATCCATGCATTCATTTCCAGTATGTCATACCACGCAGTCAAATCATTCTCCCCAGTTGGACTCGGATCCATCGTGGGTGGGTCTATCTTTGACGAGACACTACCCTTTTATCTGCGATACCTCCGATCGAGCATCATCACCATCATAGGCGCCATTTCTACCTATTCGTTCCTCCAGACAGATTACGACCTAGGTACCCTATTGGGCGTGCTTTTCATCGGGCAGGATCCCACTCAATGGCCCCCCTCATTTGATGCACCGTGGCGTGCCGCATCGCTCAGCGAATTTTGGGGACGCAGATGGCACCAGTGGTATCGCCATATATTCCTCGTTCTAGGCGGATACCCTCTAGCCTTTATCTTTGGTCGCGCGGGTCTCGTTATCGGCGCGTTCCTTGCTTCGGGTGTCTTCCACTACATCACGGTACATTCCTTCGATCGCACGCGCGGACCCCCGCAGATGGCCGTCGGATTCGGCATGATGGCCCCTGGGATTCTTGCCGAGCGGGCGTTTGAGCGGTGGACGGGGAGAAAGGTGGGTGGGTTTTTGGGATGGGTTTGGACCATGACATGGCTTGTTTTGTGTGGAAATTGGATGGTGGACGGTTTCGTGCGTGCGGCGATGTTCAGGTCTGGTGCTTGGGTACCGGATGTGGCGCCGCCCGTGCGGATGTGGGTGGAGAGCTTGGTAATGGGTTTGGATTCCTGGTTGCATGCAATGTAGTTTGATCAGGATGTCCATTCTTTTCCTGTGCATGATGACGTTGCCGCTAGGAGCACCATTTTCTGTAGGTCTGTTAGTTATGTAGACTGGACGAATATCATGCTCCGTGTTTCGTGACTCAAGACTCTCTACATCCTTCATGCATCCTGGACAACGGGACACAAGACCAAGCGCAAGAGATAAAGGCAGGAGGGTAGTGCACTGGACACCGGTTATGCAGCAGTCTCGATTGAATACCCATCGCCAATTGAATGTGTAACAAAAAGAATCAAGGTTATGCAAGGTGGTGGGAACCGTAGATGTTGCTTTGACCGTCAACGCTGGTGTGTCTTAATATTGCGTGTGTGTTGTTGAATTTGTTTCCATGAGTAGTAATTATTAACTGGGTACTCTAGCGTGTCTTCTTTTTTTGCTATTACCTTTGGGGTCCACTCTTGCCATAGCATTTGTAGGTTATTTCGTTTACTTGATCGACCCTCTTTGTACAGATAGGGTTTATGGATTGTAGCATTGCGACATCAACACCGCGTTACTCGATTTCACGAAGGAGTCACTGGGCTGAATGATCATTGAAAGCTTGTTTCGACAATTTCGCACCATGAAGATTATCGACCAGGCACTCAGATAGGAAAGCTGCGCATGGTCAGCAGTTTTTCATGAAGCTCATGAGAAAGTCTCAAAAATGAAACATCTTTGGACGGCGATCACGGTTGTCACGTGCATGAGGCTAAGAATAGGACCACATTGTCTGTATTAGGCAAGAAAGATCTGCTGGATGGTCGAAAATTGAAACATTTTGAAGTTCATAGCTTCAGAACAGCGGTGCATGGTGCTCCGCCTAATTCCGCACCATATCTTTTCGTCCCTCATGACTCGGATGTGGGAGGCTCTTGGTGTCCTGACGACCAAGGTTCCTATCAGCTATGCGACATTTGGATCGCATATCCTGCCATTTCAGCTCTTCTACTTTGCTATGGCGGTGTTGGTCATCACGCCGCAGACGCGTACTCTGCGAGCGGCATGTTGGCCAGTTCTTGTGTTGCTTGCGTGGCGTGCTACGTACCTTGTGGACATGACGCCCCTCAACACCGAGGAAGACCAAGTTGATCTAGCGGTGAGCTGCTCTCTCCCATACACACCATGAACATCAAACGCTCCTCGAAGGAGAAAAGACTTAATGAATAGTTGAATGCCAGTTCCCGATTTTCTTCCTGGTTATTCGTGCGCTCTATTGGGCAGTCGTTCCGGGACCGCTCGTAAGGCGACTTCGTCCCATCAATAGTACCCCATCCACTCTCATGGATGTTATCCATCTTTTCTGCACCTTCCGTGGTCTCGGTTGGGATTGGTCAGGCAAATTATACGTCCCGCCGGACACTCGTCCATCAAACCGCATTGGATTCCTCTCCAGTGTTTTTCTGTCCTGCGTTGTCCATGCATTCATTTTCAGCATGTCATACCACGCCGTCAAATCATTCTCCCCAGTTGGACTCGGATCCATCGTGGGTGGGTCTATCTTTGACGAAACACTGCCCTCTTCTCTGCGATACCTCCGATCGAGCATCATTACCATCATAGTCGCAATATCCGCTTATTCGTTCCTCCAGACACAATACGACTTAGGTACCCTATTGGACGTTCTTCTCATCGGGCAGGATCCCACTCAATGGCCCCCCTCATTTGACGCTCCGTGGCGTGCCACATCGCTCATCGACTTTTGGGGACGCAGATGGCACCAGTGGTTTCGTCATTTATTCCTCGTTCTAGGCGGATACCCTCTAGCCTTTGTCTTTGGTCGCGTGGGTCTCGTTATCGGCGCGTTCCTTGCTTCGGGCGTCTTCCACTACATCATGTTGCATTCGCTCGACCACACGTGCAGACTCTCGCAGATCGTCGGATTCGGCATGATGGCCCCTGGGGTCCTTTCCGAGCGAGCGTTTGAGCGGTGGACGGGGAGAAAGGTGGGTGGGCTGGTTGGATGGATTTGGACGATGACGTGGCTCGTTCTGTGGGGAAATTTTATGGTGGACGGTTTCGTGCGTGCGGCGCTGTTCAGGTCTGGTGCTTGGGTACCAGATGTGGCGCCGCCTGTGCGGATGTGGGTGGAGAGCTTGGTGGTGGGTTTGGATACCTGGTTGCATGCGATGTAGTTTGATCAGGATGTCTATTCTTTTACTAGGCATCCATTGCCGCTAGGAGTACTGCTTGCTGTAGGTTTGTTGGTTATGTAGACACACTTGTTCGAGTTGGCGTGACGATTCCCTACATCCTTCATAATTTTAATCACCGATGTCTTTGCAAGTGAACGCGAAGTGATCCTTAGAGACGCCAACTCCTTGTCTCTCGTTGGGTTATGTCTCGTTCAAAATCACTTGTCGATCCCTTGTACTTAAGTGTTGCACTATGAACTACGACAGTACTAGTACATAAAAACCCCTAGGCTGAAGACCAGAAACGGTTCGTTCCATGGAAATAACAATCTGAAGGCACATAAGCTGTATTCAAAGCCCACGACGTTCTCGTACCAATTACTTCACTCCCACCTTCCATCCTGCCGGTTTCTCAGGGCGCATTATGGGCGCTCGATAGTTTCTTTGAATTCCTCCTGTTTTGTCCAAATCCTTGACAAGCCTACGGATCTCATCAATGACGTACTGTTGACCGCTCGACATCCATCCGCCCGATCCAACCGTGTCCCAAATTGCGTACGATATGCCGTCTAAACCTGAAACAATTGAGTACGGTTGACAGGACGTGGTGCATCCGTCGATGTCCCGGGAAGTTTGCGCGACCTGCTTTCCGGCGAGCAAGTTGACCACGGAGCTTTTTCCAGAGCCAGTTTCTCCGAATAGAACGATGTTGAGAGGCCGTTCATGATGTCCTGAAGCATGCTGCGTGAGATCCAGCACGACTTGAAATATCTTTGACAGATTACTTGCGATTTGAACGTTTACTGTCGGGGAACGTGAGTGCGGACTGGAGGGGTCGGGGTCGACTTAAAGGGTCATCGATGGTCTTCGTCTGCCAACAGGTTCTTCAACTTGCTCCTTTGACGAATCCATTGAAAACCAATTACATAATTACACTCAGTAGTCAATCTGATTGCTGGGAGGGAGGTAGCCGAAGTATCCAATGGTACCACGGATGCGAAAATTTGGCACTGGGAATCAGTAAAGATTGTAGTTGTTCAGCACAGTTGTCTTGTGAGAGGTAGTGTGGAGCTTGGTTATCCGGGAGGTTGAACATTTTCTAATTGGAAGGTGTGTCCTTCGTTATGGGTTATTCATGGGTTATCTGGCCTGCAAAGTTGCATGGAAGGGTGAGAGGGTTCATTTCGAACTCACGTAATCTCTTTCAAGGGCTAGACGTTTGCCTACCGTTTTGCGGCCTTGCCAGCCTCATCGGGCGTGGGAAAACTCGCCATGGTAGTAGTTCGAGTTCAAGGCCCCCCAGCACTCTTGTTCGCGCTACCGCTATGGATTTTACCGACTCAATTTTTTCGCTCAACCTTTGCTTCGACCCATGTGGCACGCTTTTGTGGTGCCAACGAGCAAGGTTCCCATTAGTGTCGCGTCATTCTTGACATATGTCCTGCCTACTCTACTTTTCTACTTCGCCATGGCTGTAATGGCCATCACGCCGCAGACGCGTACCCTCCGGGTGACCTGCTGCCCAATCGTTGCATTGTTGGCGTTGCGTGCAATCTTATCCATAGATGTGGCCCCCATCAACACCGAGGAATGCCACATTGAGTTGGCAGTGAGTCAGTCTTTCATGACCGTCAAGCATCTGTGGAGAAAAAATGACTAAAATTATATTTACTTCTAGATTCCGATGTTCTTCATCGTGACTCGCGCATTCTATTGGACCCTCAACAGTGAGCCGCTCGTGAGGCGACGCCCCACGGTGAATAGTACCACTTCAACCCTGACAGACGCACTCGATCTTACCCTGAACATGCGCGGCCACGGCTGGGACTGGTCGCATGGTCTGTACGTTCCGCATGATACCCGTCCGTCTCACCGGATTGCATTTGTTTCCCATGTTACTCTGTCCGCGGTCGTCCATGCATTCGTCTGCGGTACATCTTACACGTCTCTCCGATCATTTTCCCCCGTTGGACTCGGCTCTGTGGTTGGAGGGTCGATT
>JBBPLG010000528.1:0-18669 GCA_038089695.1 Xanthoconium separans | reverse complement strand
CACCTGCAGAGACCCCCTCGGCCGCTCCCTCACAAAACGGTCTTTCCTCCACCGCCCTCGCAGCCGCACGCGCGGCAGAGCTGGTGAGTAGCTCGCACACCCAACACGCACACACCATCTCCTCTGGCGGCCAGCCGCGTCCCGCGATTCCGACCATGTTGCAGCCATCGACGTCGCTTCAGCCCAGTCGACCTGCGCCGCCGCGACCGTTGTTGACGGCGACGCGTCCAGCACCGCCTGCTCCGAAACCACCCGTTCCGGATCATACGCCGTCATCTGCCGATTTACGTGCGAGAGCACAGGCGCGTGGGCCAGATGGTGCTCTGAAGCCTACCGTGGACAGACAGCCCTCGCCGGACCCACCGCGAGACAAGGAACGTGAACAGCGCGAGCAGCGACGGAGAGAGGAACGGGATCGTGAGAAAGACAGGGAGAGGGAACGCGAACGTGAGCGTGAGAGGGAGAAGGAGCGAGAGAGGGAACGGGAGCGAGAAAGGGAGAAGCAGCAAGCTAGGGAAGAAGCCGACCGTGCTGTTGCCGTCGCCCCCTCTAAGCCGACTGCTCTCCCTGGGCTTCTTGGTGTGAGTGCGACACCCACCACTGTGAAGCCGTTACAACCCGCCAAGAAGAAGGAAGTTTCGCCCCCCGAACTGACCGTCACTGCTCCCGAGGGCGAGGACCCAGGCGTTGCGGAAGCGGCGAAGAAGCTCGAGAAGCCCAAAGAGAAGGAGAAACGCATCAGCACTATGACGGAGGCTCAGATCATGGAGAAACTTCGCTCGGTTGTATCAGAAGAAGACCCAAAGACGCTATACAGTAAGATCAGAAAGGTTGGTCAAGGGTGAGTTTGAAATCCACAGCATCTCATTCGACATCGTTTAATCACGTGATCAGCGCATCTGGGCATGTGTATGTCGCCAAGACGTTATCCAACGGCCGGAAAGTCGCTATCAAAGAGATGGATCTTTCCCATCAGCCGAGGAAAGAGCTGATCGTGAACGAGATTCTTGTCATGAAAGAATCTCAGCATCCCAATATTGTCAATTTCCTGGAGTCGTATCTCGTCAAGAACACTGAACTTTGGGTCGTTATGGAGTACATGGAGGGAGGAGCGCTCACTGACATTATAGAAAATAATACGTTGGAGGAGGATCAAATCGCGAGTATATGTTTAGAAGTAAGAGATCCCGATGTGTTTAGCATCTGTCTGCTGATCGGTGCCTCTAGACGTGCAAAGGGTTATGTCACCTGCACAGCCAGTCCATCATCCATCGTGACATTAAATCTGACAACGTTCTCTTGGACGCAGATGGTCGCGTCAAGATCAGTATGTGTGGTTGAACATCCCACTTTCCCTCCCTGACCGCGCTTTCAGCTGATTTCGGTTTCTGTGCCAAACTCACCGATCAAAAGTCGAAGCGAGCGACCATGGTGGGTACGCCCTACTGGATGGCGCCAGAAGTCGTCAAGCAGAAGGAATATGGTGCCAAGGTCGACATCTGGTCGCTCGGCATCATGGCAATCGAGATGATCGAAAACGAGCCACCCTATTTGGATGAGGAGCCGCTCAAGGCGTTGTACTTGATCGCGACCAACGGCACGCCGACGCTCAAGAAACCAGAGTTGTTGAGCAAAGAACTCAAGAACTTTTTGAGCGTGTGTCTCTGCGTCGACGTGCGAAGTCGAGCCAATTCGAGCGAGTTGTTGCAGGTCGGTCGCCCGTGTCCACCTCTCTCTCTCTGGTCGACTAAGCTGATGCACCCACCCAGCACGAATTTATGAAGAAGTCCTGCGCACCATCGGGTTTAGCGCCGTTGCTGCGGTTCAAGAAGAAACAGCAGGCCCCACCGTCATGAACACCCTCTTCTCGTCTGACGTCGTGTTTAATATCCTGTCCACGCTATTCCATTTCTCTTCTTGCATATATACTTGGTCCCCCGTTTATCCTTGGTGCTGGTGGTGGTAAGTACTTGACTGGTTGGCGCGATACAAATGTCTTTTCCCACGCTCGTCCACACCCTCTTAACACGACCTTTTTTTTCTTCTTCTTTTTGAGAATACCTTCAATGAACCTCCGAATGTACTTTTTTCTTTTCTTTTCTTTTCTCCCCGTCAGACCCAACGACCCAACCACGTGGACGCGTGCTCTACATACCTTGTGCTTTTTTTTCTCGTTGGTCGTTTTGGACGATCCGTTCGAACGTGGCGCGGGGCATGGACGGGTGGGCGTTGCTGTTCTATTTTTCTACTCTTCGTTTGTGTGCATAACTACCTAGTGACTCTGAATTGTCAACGTCGAGTACCAAGCGTTTACGTTGTAATTCTAGATTCCATTTCTTCTTCCTGACCTGGCGCGACGTACAAAATTTACTTGGACTGAGGAGAAAACAAAAAAAAATGAAGTTATACAGTGTCTGACATACGTATCTATACTCGAGAGAGACAAAACCGACAACATGCGACATGTTAGACAAAAACATGGACCGTGACATACGAAAGAGAAAAGGAAACATGAACGCGTTACGATGCGTGAGTGAGGCATATCGGTGTGAGTACAGACGACGATACACGAATGCAAGAGAAAAAAAAAAAAGAGGCATGACTTGACGGTCGAGCGTATGTTGCATGAAAGAAGGAGCAGACATGAGGTCATATATCGATGATGATTCGTGTGAGCATGTCTTCATAAAGTCAATAGGCAGCGCAGAGATCATGTCGAGGTGAGCATAAACGTGCATGTTTGGCGGACAACGCGACCTCGTCAGAATCGTCCAGCAGCCAGGAGCCGGTAGAGCGTGTTGGCGTCCTCGAAGCGCGAATGCCGCAGCGTGAAATGTGCCATCTCGGCAGTTTCTGCGTCCAAACCCATGTCTACGATCGAGAGCCTCAACAGAGAGGAATAGAAACGACAAAGCTGACATGCAACATCGTGAGCACGACACGTCGAGAAGGGTGCGAGAGCGACCCACGTTTTGTACACCTTTTGCAAAGCGGTCGTCGCTGACAAGCCCTTCTCGTTCATCTCTCTCGGCGTTGTCGACCCATCGTATGCTTTCATGGATGAATCGCCCGAGAGCCTCGACGCGGACGAGATCGGCAACAGTCGTTTTGCCACCTGTGGCAGGATCAATGACGATGGACGTATCCTGGAGCAAGCGGGCAAGAAGATCAAAAGAAGGCAACGTCGGGGGAAGCTTCATCAGGACATCTAGATAGCGATAGGGTCCTTGCGACTGAGCGTTAGCGGAGGTTAAGACGGCCAAAAAAAGTTTGTAGGCTAGATTAGGATTATTAGCGACAATGGATGGCAGGTCCATCGACGTTATCATAGGAGGCGACGTTAGGTTGGGTATCATTGGGGTCAGGATCTGTCACAGCCACCATGACTAGAGAGGTCCAATGCGGCATCGAATAGTACGTACCCGTTGTTCCGTAAGAGTGAGTACTCGGTCGCGAGCAGCCAAGAGTAGCTTCATCCCTTGCGCAAGTCGCTCCTTCTTTTCATCTTCTTCGGCAGTCACCTTGACCTCGACATTCTGCACCGGAGTGGGAAGCTTTGGTTTGGGGGCAAGAACTGTTGCTTCACCTTCCCACTGATGGGGGTGGATTGCGGCGATGCACCTGTGCGACCGATATAGCAAGATTATTACCGAAGGAGCAAAGGGTTCTACTTACGGCTCCGGCGTGCTCGTTTCGGTAAAGTTCTCCTCATCCAAAAACAGATTTGAGGCCCTAAGCTCAGGGAGGAGTGGAGACCTAGTTAGCGTGCTGGGGGAATAGGGACCGATCTACGGAAACGGTGAGAGGGATGATTGATGAAGAAAAGGAGAGGAAGCACATCATTTCCGTCCCCTTTAAGAATTTTCCAGAGAACCCATACAAGCTGTTCATTGTCACTAAATCCCCCTTCGGCAGCAACCTTTATGGCATAACCTCTCTCCTTGAGAAAGGTAGCATACAGAGCAGACTTGAACGGGTTGAGGGACATGGGATAAGGAGCGTACATTGAATACAATATGAACGAAACGAGAATGCGCTGAGCGAGCTGGGGGGTGACGTGAAGTGACGTAGTGAATATGAGGGAACGAATGATGCAAAGCAAGTGTACTAACTTCGATAGAAGAGTTTAGAAGGGGCAACAACGCGTCAAGAGCCAGCTGAAATCGCGCGGTAGGCTGTACGAGCTGAGAGAAAGCCTGCGCGGCAGTGGAACAAGGAAGGGTATAAGCGCGGACTAGGAGATGTGCGACTGACGCCCGGACAGGGTCCCCTGAACTGATGTGACCGGTGAACGATTGCGGTAAGATATTCGAAGCTGATGAAGACTTTTGGAATAGTCTCGATCCACCCATTGCTGGTGTTCCCGGACTGAGCCTGCTCGCTATGATCGGCAACGGCGACGAGGAGGTCATCGTCCTTACCAACGTCGAGGTCTACTGGCCATTACAGGCGAGTCATTGTTTGTCCTTGTTTGTGTGGTGTGGCTACTTTGTGGCTGTGCTAATACCCCACACAACAGATTCCATCTCGCTTATCCAATCACGAGATTTCAATTTGTTTGCCTCGTCCGACTCGTCCGAAAGGGTCAGTGAAATAAGAGCCTTTAACTTGGCTCTTCTCTCTCTCATCATGACCGCCACGCCAATTGTTCGTCCAAGGTCCCTCGGCTCGAGCTCCCAAAGTACAGAGGTCAGTCGAACCTTGTCTCGTTGATCGCTTCGACATCTGATCATCATCACGTAGTCTTTACTTCAACATTTCTACTTTATTGCCGCGGTCGTGATCGTGGTCGCTCTTGTAATCCTTCGGTATGTCTCACAAATCGCTTCGTCGCCACACCTAACCCCATGGCCGTAGAATCATCGTCTTGCGGAGACGCAATCAAGCTCTGTCTAATTTCTTTCGCATGGGGAACTCTAACTCCCAATATGCTTATGGCTCATACCCCCCGTACGACAACAATCTCGGCTCAATGTATCACGGCATCCGGCTAGCCCCTCTTCCGCCTGTCTATCGGCCAGACCGCAGGACACGTGCCGCGGATATCGACGAGCATGGTCGTCGCCTCGGCTCGGGTGAAGACGAGGTGGATGGAAAAGACGTCCTGCCCGCGTATGACAATCTCGAAAGGCTGCCTAAATATGTTGAGGCAGGCTGGTCGCACGCGGGTCCTCTACCCCTCGCGGAGCAGTCCGCGGCGAACCAGTCCCCCGAGGGGGAACAGAGCGGAACGGCACATACCAACACTGCCGACGGGGTTCTCAGGGAGAATGCTGCTCAGCCAGTTGACGATATCCATGTTGTATCAGGCGTAACCGACGGGAATGACGCACCGTCACCTCCGCCCGTTCATGCCAACGCATCCAGAGTTTGATAGATCTATTTGCCTGCATTTTGGGTTTCTTGCGCTCTGGACTCTGCTTTCTGATTGGCCGTGGACCTGAATATCCTCATAACCGAGTACCTCTTGTTTCTGGCCTACTTGCTACTAGTACCATACCTGATATTTAGGAGAATGTGCTGGTCATGTGTTGATGTCGAAATTGCTCCTTCCTGTAACTAACTGTCCGTCTACTTCTTGTCATAGATAGTGGATAATTGTCAAACAAAGTACTTGCCTGATTCGTGGAAGTGGACCATGAGTCGAGGCGGTTCACGAGGTTTTGGCCGCGGTCGAGGCACGCAGAAAACATTTCGGCCGCCTTGGAGGCATCAGTCACACCTAGTCTATCTGCTTGTTTATTATAGTCCTCTTCATGTCGAGGCACGATCTCTACATTCTTCCTATCTGTTCCGACGATGCTGCTGGTGAATTCCAAATGTTTGTCAAGGAAATTTACCGATTGGCTTGGTTCGAGTACTGCCACATATAATGTCTCACGACAGAGCAGATTACCCCTGCAAAGTTGTTGCGTTGTGAGAGACGTGGGAACTTCAAGAATACACCCACGTCAAATTCGACCTGTGTAGCTAGGACTTGATCGAAATCGCAATAAAATGTGACGCAGGATATTCTCACTGTGTCGTCGTCATTCGAGATATAAACTATTGGGACGTGAGTCCTAAAACGGCAAGCGTAGTGTTTGAGCGAAGCGACTTGGCACGTGCCACGAGGAGTCTTGTCGACCGACTATACCCGAACAATTAGCATCACTCAAACTGGTCAAGACAATTGAAAAACTGGGACGATTGGCGACCTGGTACGCGTCATGAGTCACATCCCCACATGTTCCTATCTCTTTTTTCTTTTCTGTCCCACTTACAGAACAAAAAGGCCCTGTGCATCGAGCGAATAACACTGGCAGTCTGAGTCTCATGCACTTGCAGGTGCGGGTCCCATAGGCTGTACCCGCATCATGAGACCCTCAAAAATGAATCTCTTTTGTTATCGTAAATGGAGATCTGTGGCCTAAATGACGACCGGCATCCCCAACCTCGTTGTCCTCCAAGAAGTCAGCATTTCCGGCAGGCCGCCCGACACAATAAGCAATGTCATCCGACCTCCGGTATATCCGCACTGATGCGACTATGAGACGGATCTTGATCCTATTGTGACGGTATTACATGTCTTCTCAATTGTCTTTGCTGACACCATGACTGGCCCAAGCGAGGTATATAAACTGAGGGGGGGAAGGTGGCATTCCCTCCAATACCGAGCTACACCAGTCGTCTCCGTCTCCAAAGACCTCTTGCGACTTCTCTGCGATACACCCTCTCATCACCTACAACAAAGCATCACCTACAACATATGGATTTCTTCGCTGTCCTCACCTTCATGTCGTCTGCTGTCCCCGCCGCATCGGCATCGGACTCATCGCAAATTCCGGTCAACGAGAGCAGCAATCCACAGCCGTACGGAACTAACTCATGTGTCATCGCATGAACCATTCGGTTCTGTAAGCATCCTTGCTTGTTTTTCAGAACTCGTTGACTGAATGATGGCTCTCCCTTAGAATGATCGCTCATTGTGTTCCATCCTCATCACACGGCATCTCATCACCACTCTCACGTGTAAACGTACCAGCATGCACCCATTTCTCGTTTTCAGCTGGCTGTAATTCAACTTATTACCTTCGTTCGACACTTCACCCATTTTCATCGCAAGATGGACACCTCTTTTTTTTTTTTTCTGGACCTCTTTTTTTTTGCATTCCCGGTTGTATCTGTCTGTGGGATCAGACAATAGAAGCACTTTGTCAGGCAGGCGCCGCTCCCTTGGGGTACCTTGATGGGGATTGTTGTAATACTCTCTTTTCATTGTGCCGTTACTACTGTACGTATAGGGACAGAGACACCTCGTACACACACTCTCCTTGGTCAATGAGATTTTTTTGTTTGTTGGAGGACTTGGTCGTGATTATCGTAAGAAATTGGTGTAGTCAGTGGAGCGTCGGGATTAGAATTTGATATAGATAACAGAAGCCGTGCCACCAACGACGAGTCACTGATCTTGTCTTACTCCGCCATGACGGACGACTCCCCGCAGCCTGAAGCCAAACCCCAGCCTCGCATCGCGCTTCCAGCAGAAACACTGTACCACATTCTTCGTTTTCTAGGCCCTCTAGACCTGATTCGTCTGGGGACGGTGCGTTCCACATTCTTCATTGAAGTCCAGTGGCACGGTTCTCATTCGACCATGTCGCTTTCAGGTGTCCAAATTGTTCCACGAGATCATTCTTGATCCAAGCGTCTGGCGAACCGTCTACGCTTCCGCCCGTCTTCCTCTCCCACCTGGTCCCTTCCACTGGCAGTCCATCCATTTCCTCCAACGTGCGCTCGTCTACTCGGCTCGACTCGCACGCACATGGACCACCGAACCACTCACCCTCATCTCGAAAAATGTCTTTACTGGACCACGCACGATGGATGACGATCGGTTCAGATGGGTTCGTGGGAGGTGGCTCATCGTGAGCAAGGATATGAAACAGCTTCGGTCGCGTGACGTCGAGACGGGCTTGGAACAAGTCTTGTGGGACCATGGTTCGTTTGCGTTTTGGTGGGCGACGTCGGTGATAAATCCCGTGGGCCATTTCCTATACGCCGTCGTGCATCTCGGCAAGGGGCACGTGACAGACCCAGTGTACGTTGTCATGTTTCGCTGGATTGACGATATTGACCTGTTTTGTAGGAAGCTGGTCGAGTTTGTGGTGGATGATGAAACGGGACGCTTGTCGGGTCCGGAGATCATCGATGTCCCGACCTGGGCTTTGCCACAAGAGGCCTTTATACCGCGTATCCGAGTGTACAGCAGCATTGTACCTTACGCGTACATCTCCCTCTGCTCGACAAAGAAGCCGAGACAATCTTTGATATTCGACCCGCAACACAGACGGTTTTACAAATTTCCGAGCTTTCGAACGCAACTAGTAGGACTCTTACGCCGTGTAATGCGAGCAAAAGCTCACTCTCAAATTTATCTCAGGATCTCCTTTTGAACTATCGTGGGGCATGGTTGCCCCATCTTGTCGAAGTCTACTTTACGACACCATATCTATTTGTGCTAAACCGGTCCTATCTCATTCACGGGAACATCGGCCAGACGGAAGTTATCCAGGTATTCGGCTTCCCCGACATCGATATCGATTCCACCATTTCCGAGTCGGCTCCGGACGGCCTCGCGGACTCGCCCACAATCAGCTCTATCGTCTACGAGCTGCGTCTCACCCACGAGACATCCTCGCGCGACACCCGATCGATGTGGCTCACCCCCCTTCGCGACGCCTTCCAAGACCAGATCATGCACACGACGACGCTCCGGTTCATGCACGGATACGCACCCCTCCAGCACAACCCCACCTCCAACGTCCGGCTCGCCTGCACCGACTACATCCTGGCCCCACCTCATCCCGGCCCCACCCGGTCCATCACCGCGGACGACGCGCTCAAAAATAGACCGCGACACGTCAACATCCACACCCTCATGCAAGACAACTTGAACGCGATCGTGCGCAGCCCGGAAGAGGTCCGCCCGATCACGGTCGTGTCGCACGACGTGCTCTCGCTGCGCGGCGTGTGGAACGGGAATTTGCTCGACGTGTCCGCGGACGGGTTCGTGCGGGGCTTGTGCATGGTCGGGTTTTATTCCGAGGGCGCGTCGACGCCGGATGTGGGGATGGTGTATAAATTTACCGTGGACGCCACGGGGGAGCGGTGTGTCGCCGTCGTCGGGGATCCGTCGCCGCCGTGGGTAGACCTTGAGACGGCGCGGTACTATGAGTATTCGTTGGACGGGATGCGGGGGCGGCTGTGGCACACAAAGGGGGACGTGCGGCAGAACGATTCGTCGGGACGGCCTGTAGATCAAGACGTGCTCGCCATCGTGGCTGACTTTAAGTAGCCACATTTAATGTGTATCCTTCAACGTGTGTCATAGGGCCAAGAGCAAAACCAGTGTTCCCATTAGCATAGCGACGACGTACGAAAACAATGACGGATTATAACTGAATCATGCCAAAAAGGGGGGTATACACGACTAGGCACGTCCGCGTGTATACCTCTACGAGTCCTCCGCTCAGGCGGAGTCTAAAGGGAACAATAGAGACAGACATCTCGACAAAAATAGTGCATAGCTCCGCGAAACTTGATCCTTGATCCGCAACAAAAGCGTTACTGTCACCAATAATTTGGGCATGGACAATGAAGTCAGCAAAAAGAATGAACCTACATTTGGAAGATCGTTCGTCACCTACGCAGAACGTGCGCGTGAGCATGCTGTACGAATGAATGACAAAAAACGCCATACCAGGGTGTCATGCTCCGCTGGCACTCGGCAGATGAACGGACCAGAGGCAATGAAATCGCCTTTCGGAGAGTAGGCGACGCAAAACATGTCCCGCGGGAAAGAGTACCGCCTGACCTCCCGTGCGCTCTCTAGCTCCCACACATACACCATGTTTCCACGGACGCTCGCCAGAAACCGACCGTCCGGTGAGACCGACATGCAAATGTACGGCCACAATGGTGGTGCGGTGATGCCGGGTGCGCGATCGCGCCAGGTCCGTATTTGCGCGCCAGAGCAGGCGTCGTACATCATGAGTTGGCCATTGGCGAGGTTGTTGGCGATGACGTGCTGTCCGTCATTGGTCCACTCCAACGAATGGGCACGGTGCTTGATCTCGAGCGAAGGTCGACCGGTCGCCAAGTCCCATATCTGTATGCACACGCCGCATGCAGCGAGCCGCGTGTCGTCCGGGGAGAATCGCGTGCACCGGGTGTTGCCCTTCCGAGGCTCGAGTACACACACACAACTCCCGTTGGCGACGTTCCGCACCTCCAAGCTGTCCGACATGTACTCCCTCTCGACCGCATACGCCAACAAGCGCGTGTCCGAGCTGAAGTGGACGACGCAGAGACAACGGCTGATGGCGGGCTTGTCAAACGTGAGCTCGATCCGGCGGGCGTTGGTGTCCCAGAGCAAGACTTGGCCGCCGTCTCTGTACGTGCCGCCCGTAGCAAGCTTTTTGCCGTCGGGGGAGACAGAGACGGTGGTGAAGTTGGTGAAGAAACCGCCGCGGATGGCTTCGCCTTCGCGGGTCTTCTCCTTGACGTTCCATATCTGTAAGCCTGAGCCAACGACGGCGATCAATCTGGAGCCATCGGGCCAGAAAGCAAGACAAGGTATGGATGCCTTTTGTTCAGGGATTAGTTCTTCAGGCTGGTACTCTGTGGACTGGGAGGATGGCATGGATGAGAGGAGGTCGAGAGAGAGATGCATAATCGGACAGTTTCAAGTACGGATCTGGTTGTGTACCGCCACATTACATCTTACATCACTTGTAACAAGAAACTATCTACGTCACAAGTTAATGTTGTTGCATCCAATGTAGACGAGAGCGTTCTAATCCCTCCACGTGAGCAATACAGCGGGACTTTAAGAAGAAAAAAAAAACGCACTGCATAGACGTCTTGGCAGCAAGTGGTCTGTTGAGTCGCCCCACAGCCGTTAGCGAGGACAGCAATGGGCGAGCAGTCTGCTTGTAAGAGGCTTTCAACGTCGGCAGCAAGGCCGATCAGGCTGTACTGGTTATTGGTAGTAGTACTGCCGGACGACCACTGTGGATCGGAATACATCAATCCATGATCTCATGTGGAGGCGAAAAACACACACAAATTCTTTGTTGCAGCAGTGGATTGAACCACTGTTGCAAGTACTATCGGTGCGAGTCTCGAGATGGTTCAGAGAGGCAGAGACAAACGCAGCGAGGGGAAGAAGGGCAAAGAGACGAGCGAACATGCTGGTTGTTTTAGAGATGCAAGAGGAAATTGCAGCTTGAAGGTCGATGGTGCTCCAACTGGTATTTTATACCTCGACGGATCGTGACCTAGACCAGTCGAAAAATCACAAAAAGAAATCATCGTATCATACGCCGCACGACGTCGGTAGTATGTTGCGTGCTTCTCCCGCACAAAGCCAACCGATTTACGTTCATCAGTCAGCAGAAGGAAATACACACCTGCGATACCTAGACCGCAACTGGAATCCCGTCAGATGCCAGACATTGAGACACACCTTACCAGTTTCACTGGCCCCAGTTATTGAATCCAAGGAATCCTCTGTATGGACGCGGAGGATGGTCCTTTGGCTGAAAACATAAATCCCCGATGTGTCAATCACGATAGTTGTTGGTGGCGTTTGACAGAAGGATCCGAGTCGAGGGAATATGTTTCAGCTGTCGCTGTCTGTTAATGGCTGTTATTTTTCGCAACGTGTCCGTCCGGATCAACTGGGCCAATTTAAAGAGGGATGCATCAACATCGTTACTGGATAACCCACAAATTCTGAGGGAATAAAATAAGCTCAGCATGCGTAGAATGTTTGTGTTCACTTTCTGAAGTTCAAGGGGACAGTCGACCGGAAAAGTTACGTATAAACGAACCAAATGTCATTTCGTTACTTGAAGTGAGTCTTGACCTCGACAACATGCCTGCGTCAACCGTGACAAACGCATCAAAATCACAACTGATGCCTGCAACCTTGACCGGGTGTGCCGCACACACGCAGTAAAAGGACTGCAGGTTGATTCGGCGCTTCGGTTCTGCACGAATGAAACAAGTGCAAGTTCGCAAATAAATATGTCGCCGCAAGATCCAAAGAGCTCGAGGTCAAGTTCAAGGCGCAAAATGATGTCACAGAAAAGGGCAATTTCAGACACCGACTCGGCAACGTTGGCCATGAGCTCGCCCAATCCCAACTTCTGAATTTATCCGCTCGCCGGAAGTTCCTGCCAGTAAGTATAGACCGCTGAAAATACCCATGTCCGCTGACGTCGCGTAGGAAATGCGTTTGTGATTCGCACAGCATCCAAATCACAACTTGACACGTTGGCAAGTCGCCGATGTTTGGTCATGCAGCCGAGAGTGTGATGTGCATCGTCTTTGACGCGTCGAACTTGTAAAGGGATGCGCGACTTGCTCAAGAAATAGGTTTGCGACCACTGGGCGTGCTGGTGTCACGACCACTATGACCGCCGCGTTCCATCCGCTCGTCACTAGCAAAAGACCAGCTCACTGCTGGGGGAGAGAGGAATATATGAACGAACGCTGACTAATACACAAACGCACAGACCAATCTCTGAAACCGGTAAGTAGTTAGACGTTAAGAGTCGTTCCAACAGTTTGGTATGGAGTTTATTCGGCCATAACCTGCAACTCAGCTGTGACTATGAGGGAGGCATCGGACCAGGTGAGATCATCCCTCTCACTGTTCCCTCCTTGGATCCCCCCTTGGCTAGCAATTCATCGTTCAACGGAGACAGGCGAGTTCCCCGACTCGACTTGATTACACTACTCTACTGGTCCAGCTGCCAACGCAAGAGACAGTTTTCCAATAGCTGAATCGCTGCTGCAAGTCGAAGATCCCGTGGCGAATGCCGACTCTTTTGGGCACTGACATGTGCCTGTGAGCCACCTCACGTGAGTCGGATCTATGAATACCCAGCTACTCTGCTTTTGTGGGTCTGCATGCGACGATCGGCTTGGAGACGTTGATTCGCATGCTGGCTGAGCAGTCCGAGCACGCACTATTGTTATATACGGTGATTATTCAGGACTGCAGTGCATCCCATTCACACTTGTCCAAGCTTTGAAACTCCGGACCCCCCTGTTCGGTGTCTAGTTCATGAATCATGGGACACTGCAGAATCCCCCCCCTCTCTCTTTTTACTTTACATCCCTGGCGAGATCATGCCGCATCAGTCACACACTGATCACGTTCTCACTGATTCTGATACTGATACTGGCACTGGCACTGGTACCGGCGCTGGGTAGCAGCCAAGCCCGGCAATCTACAAAGATGGATGCTTCCATTCGTTCGGATCCAACTGCGCATGATACGCCCCAATTGCTTCCGGCACATCCACATGAGAATGCTTCCGTTCCCACCGAGTGCTCCGCGCGTCGCAGCAGAGAGCGATACGAATCGATCCTCTGCGTGCGTTGGCGCGAGGGACTTGACGATGACAGACGTGGTATACAAGCTTCCTATTGCCAATCATGAATTATGTGCGAGAACAAGCCGTGCATTACTAACTAATGCACAGGGCGCGGGCGCGTACCTGTTAACACGCGCCGGCGCAGTGATTTCCCAGGTGCAAAGCAAACAGCGATTAAAAATAGCGCACGTTCTCTGAAAGCATGAATGCGAAAAAAGTATGCGGAGGGTAATAATCTACTCGTAGGGTGTATCGTGCGTCCTCGCGGTATCCACTGGTGTCATACAGAAGAGTAAGCTGTGAGAGTTCAGTCCAAAGAATATCAGATACAATCATGAGGAATCAGGGTTCGGACTGGGCATCTCGATCTCATCCCCCTCCAAATCGACTTCCACGACCCCCATCTCGACCACCGGCGGCCCGCTCTCATCACCGTGATGATGTTTCGGTGATGGGTCTGGCATTGCGATGAGGACGCCAACACGTAGTGTGCGAGGCGGCGTTGATGTCGGAGATGAAGACGGCGAAGAGAGTTCCTGTCCCAACGCAGTCGTTGGCTGTGGCGATGGCGGTGATCGTATTCTCGAAAAAGGTCGTAGCAACCGACTAGAGCGCGACGAGGCGTCTACGGGATTCTCCGCAGAACTTGCTGTGCCCCCCTGAGGAGACGATGATGGCGGCGGCGGCGGCGGATGGACGTATGCAACATAGAAAGGCTATAGTCGCCAGGTCATCATCATCAACGGTGACGCGCGCGCGCTAGGTACAATCGTGCCTACCATTATGTCATCCCAATGTCTCTTTTCGTCGTGTGCGCTTGGGGCGTTGTGTTTGAGATTGAGCCAGGCTTCGAAGAGCGTTGGCTTTTGGCCAATGTCTCGTCTTCGTCTCCCCGATGCCGAATTGTACTGCGGCATCCATGTCCCTGTTCGGATGGCTTCCTCTACCATGCGCTGGTGACGGCGCCGGAGGATCAGGCTCCGAATGACGATGGCGGATGAGACCGCGAGGAGAAGGACCAAAGTGGCTAAAAGAGCCATGTATGAACGCGTCGACGACATGGTGTTGGTGTCGGTAGGAGAGGAAGACATGGAGGTATATCAAAAGGATAAAGCGTCAGTGGCAGGGTCGTCGGGATCGCGACGAAACGAAAGAGCAGTGTACTAACCCAGAAAGGTGTAGACTGTGAACGGAGAGGCGGTTGTGTGTGCGGAGGACATGTGGACACAAAGGATCCGACGTCAGGGGGGAGGGGTGTGATTAAATCATGCAGAGGATCGCAGCGGGTGCAAGAATGGAACGAGTTGCCAGACCGTAGAGGATCCGATAAAAGTGTACCAGTGACGGGGTGTGTGAGAGAGCACAATTCAATCAGTGTGAAAATCGAATGAACCGAGAAAGAGATGAGTGGTCAGGGTGCTCACGATACAGGGTGGCGTTTGCGGTGGGGCTACTCGTATTCTGCTGTTGTGAACCGCCGGACGAATTTGTGGGCCCAGGAGGTAAAGTGTTAGTGGGCGTTACGGTGGGTGAGGAAGACATTGCCAGAGAGGCGTGAACGACGATGTCTTGCTATTAATGTGGAGAGGATATGTAAAAATACGCCTGGAAATGAGAATTGTTACAAGATTACCCAGCGTCGATGTCAGTGAATGGCGATGGGAGACTTTTAAAGTCCCCCTCCCAGCGGCCGTTGTCGTGGCCAAGGTGTGGCCTTGGGGCTGTGGGCAATTCATCCTTATTCTGGCTACTCGGATCACATCCATCCCGTCGGAAGCCAATAGCCTCGAGGGGGTATGCACTTTGGCTAGCGATACACATTCCTACTGGTCTTATTGGCCCATCCATCAAATGGCGCGAGATATCCATCCTGTGTCCTTATTTCCGGTCGGCAGCGCCTGCTAAGCCCCAAACCCAACGGTATCACCATATCATTCGAGTACACTCACGTCTTCGACATGCCAAAGCTGTCAACTCTTATTTTAGAACACATCTCCACAGCAATCGACGTGCGATAAGTGTCCAGTCTATCCAAGGTGGCAGTTGTCACATACTTACTAACAACAGCGCCGACTTCCTACAAGGGACATGGCGTGATCCGAAGGATTCGGTCTCGAGGACCCCATTCAATTTCTGGAGGTCTGCAAGTTTCGTTGCCGAACTGAAGGCTGGAAAATGGTTCTTGCATCCGCTGGTTGTGATGTCGGTGGAAAGATCACCTTACGTCTCATGTGGCTCAGCACTGGCACTACTGATCTTGGCTTGCAGGAAGAGAGTCTGCCTTTACGTCCCTCAGGTCGTCAAAGGTCCAGCCAGCTGGCTGCTAGTACATATCGTACTAAAAACAACTGGTGCCAACATGGTCCTCTCCAAAATCAACCTAGATTGACTTTTAGGTGAATTTCGATTTTTTTTTTGGTACCGAATCCTTACTCAATTGGTTGCGGGGACGACAATTCCTCGATCCATTCTGGTAGAAAATTCCCGTACTCGCGGAGAATATATAAGACCTTGGGTGCGTAAATGAAAGCGACTCTCGCTCAGGGGATCGACGTTCAATCATGCCACATGACACGAATTTCGTACGACCGCACTTCTCCTTGTCTCGATGAAGTGTCGGACCCCAGACATTTGATCATCGATCATCTCATCGCCTTCGCCGGTCGAGGGGGCGACAACGTCCTGCCAACTTGTTGAAATAACGGGTCCCACGGCACGGACTTGAAAAATGGGTGCCCTTTCAAATCAGGTACGTGACGCGTTAGTCATGATGAGGCTGGGTGGCAAAGGCTATTTCGGCGCACACGGTGGGGCAGAACAAACAGACGTTGGAGCCACGAACCGCCCCGCCCTAACTCCAAAGGTGATACATCCCTTTGAACCTTGTGCCATATGGAGGTACGTTCCCTTTGTTTGATAAGCGTTTGCATGGCTGCTTAGGATGACTACTGCCAATCTGTCTTCCGTGCGTGGCTGGTGTTTCATTGTGATCACTCGCGTGTCACTGCGGCTACCAGGTACACCTTGTGAGTATCACGCTGTATCAATGCCATGCTTGAAATACAAGACGCACACGTTTAGATTGACGCCATCTGACCGCAGACCTGTGTGTCTTGGAATCGAACACGTCGAATGACATGGCGCGCATGCCGTACGTTTACTATAGGACACAGCCTTTACTAGGTGGGTGACCGACGGTCGGGCGGTCGGGCTTCGGCGTCGGTTCTAAGCGGGCATCAATTCAAGCCGTCCGCATGAACGACGAGGAAGAACACGGTGCGCAGATAAGGTATACCGCATCCGTCAAGCGTAAAACAAGAGAAAACGGCATCAGGAGACTGAGTGTTACCATCGCTAGCACTCGAATACAAGAAGAATCACATGGTGATCTGCGTCTCTCGTGGCGTCGTCCGAGTCTTGAAGGACCATTCGAGATGCTCGGCCAGAGGCAAACATTAGACTGGACCATGGACACCAGCAAGGCGAAACGTCCATCACGGCCGATGAAACGAACGTTTGATGCTTGATGGTCGCGATTGGTGGCCCTTAAAACCGGCTACTACTTACGTGCGCCAGTCCGGAGTGTGATACGATTCCTGGAGCCGTGCCGGTTCCGAAAGGATGGACCGTCAGAGGTACGTTTCAGATCCACGCTGATTCTCTGGCAGCGAGAACATCGCCGCGTGCTCACGACATTGAAGACACCTCGGTGTGTTATAGAGGCTTTGCTGGTATCACATGGATCAAAAGGGTACATGATGATAATTAATCAAGGGCACATGAATGACAATACAGAAAGGTGGCTAATGCTGGAAACATCAGGTGATGGGCTTAGGGGCTGTGGAAGGTGTATAATAACATCAATGGTACTCGTGGGTAGGAGGTGTAGAATGCCAAAAGGGAAATGAAACCAACTATTAGAACAGACAACGATGAATCGAGCTCTACTCGCAACTCAGCTGCAAGGGGAGAAAGAGTATGAGTTACCATGTATAAGCGGTCATCGTCTAGCGATGCGCTTGCGTTGGGGACCTTCTTCTTCTACATCCATGGAGTCACCTGGCAGTTGCACGTGACCTGCGGACCGTTGGCTTCTCGTCCGTCTTCTGTTGTTTCCTGAAGTGGAAGTGACAGTTGAAGGAGCGTTGCTACCAGAAGGCGAGAGCACATCGATGGTAGTGGACGATGGGGTGGCATCGAGCATCATCATGACCGCGTGTCTTCGTTTGGCGCCTGCTGCAAAGTCAGAATCAGGCAACGTAGTTATCGGAGTGATTGCAGGCACGCGAAATAGGTTCTCTGAAGCAAGGGGCAGGGGAGCGGAGGTTGTCAACGGGCTCGCGATGTCGGAAATGTCTTTGCGTGCGTTGGGTGGGCGTGCTTTCGTGACGCGGGGGTTGGTGTGTATGATGGTCGGTCTGGCGGGGGTCATTGTGGGTGACGGAGACGATGGGTGGTGTGGCAGATTGATGTTATTCGACAAGACAGGGGAATGAGGGGTGAGGGGAGCAACAGCTGGCTAACGTTGGGTGAGTCATTTGGCAAAGTTACTCAATGACCAAGATCTTACGGGGCTTTCTTCTGGTCTATAGGAAGTGGTTGGTGGTTGAGAAGGTTTCTGAGACGAGGTAGTAGGAAATGAATTGGTGGATGGCGGGTTGACTCTTGGGCGTTCCCGTTCCTTGTCGCGTTCTTCGTCTTCGTCCTCTTCTTCTTCTCTCGACTTGACGGCATCCAGCCTAGCCTCTATCCAGTCCAAAATACGACCGATTGTCATCTCACCGCCGTGTGGTTCACGGTTGGAAGGGGGGATGCCACCTGCGGAGACGCTTTGCTGAATCATGATCATGAGATCCTGGCAGGCTGCTGCATAGCCAGCGTTGTATGCGCGCTTCGAGGCATGTCTAGAAGACCTGTAGAGGGTCGTGATGCTAAGTGCGGCCGCTACGGAAGGAGGATATGAGCGGGTGCGCTGGTATGAGCGAGTGAGAAAGAACCTTTGAAGTTGTTGAGAAGCTCCTTTTCTGCCTTTTCAAAGTTGGATGCTGGAAGGGACTTTGCGAGTCCGTTCAGGTCGAGAGATTCCATCGCCGCCACCGTCGCCGTCGTTGCCTTGGTCGTTGCCGCCGTCGTCGTCGTCGTCGCTGGAGGCGAGTATGATTAGCAAATCATGTGTAGTAAATATTTAAATAAATAACTTTAATTTCTCATCAATCTCGGGTAACCGGGTTGTTCTCGG
>JBBPLG010000527.1:0-18671 GCA_038089695.1 Xanthoconium separans | reverse complement strand
ATTCATCGGATGTCAAGGGCCAACGAGGAGACAAAGGTAAAAAGGTGGCTTCGATACCGCCCTCACCTGCCAGGTCCTCGACCAATCCCATCGGTGTCAACCACACCCCCACTCCCCGTTCCTCCACATCTCCCTACATCCATCACACCCAATGCTTTGTTTGTAGGAGCATGGACCATATACGACCAGACTGCCCCAAGTACACTTGCCCTGTCTGTCATAAAACAGCACCAGGCCATGCACAAAAAGATTGCCCCTTCTTTACTTGCCTATGCTGCAGCCACCAAGGGCACACACTGGAGTACTGTTGGGAAAGGCCATCAATCAAGGATTCTTACGATCTCACCGACTATGAGGTCAATTGTGGAGACGATTGAGGAGATTGAAGAGGCCTAGTCTTGAAGGTGGAACTTCAAGCCATAAAGAGGGGCTAATGTTACGGTTTTACCTATGGTGCATTTATTTTTCTTTCCTCTACTTCAGACTCATTCTTTCCTCTACTTCGGACTCATTCTCTCCTCACAATGGAACCACTTCCATCTGATGTCCTTCCGAATTCCCCCATATGATGCTGTATAGTCACTCGGCAACTTCCCCTGAGTATGACACCCGTTTCCTCCCACTCACTGATGTTCCGCTCTTCCGGACAGCGGGATTCTGTTTTCCTTTCTGATTCCTTTTCATCCATTTCGTTCCGACTAGCAGAACATTTACCTTCCCTATGGGACCCGATGGTCCGTGCTAGATTTCGCATCGTATAAATACTCGAGTCCTGTACTTGTAACCATAATCTAGTCGTCACAAGAGGATCCTTCTTTAAGGATTGAGTGTGACATCAACGACTTCACTTTGCTTAAGTTGTTGACTATCAAACAGACTCTTGCTTCTTCTTTATCACGCTCTCTACAACTGTGTTTACTCCAGTTGTCATGGTAAGCGTAACACTTATTAAGGCTTTGTATATGTTATTTTGTTGATTCAAAAATCAGCTTTGAAAGTCCCTAATGAAATCAAAGCGAACTCACAAACAATCCACAGAGACTGATACATCCAATACATCCATATCACAACCACCAACATCCTGAACATCATGAACATTACAGTATATTGCAAGGAAGACATCAGAATGGACAAGAAGAGGAAGGAATGGGGTGGTACAGTTGGAAGAGGGGAAGGGCAACACAGTGACACACAAGTCTGTCAACTTATTGACCATAATCTGAAGCTGTCAAAGTGAAAACCCAATGGAATCTGATGATGATCACATCAGACCACACCTAAAGCTGAAAAGGTAGAAAGATTACAGGTATGGCTGAAAAGTTGACACAACATGATCAAACCAGAACCTGACTTCCTAATCAAGGTAAATTATAGTACCCAATCACCTAAACAAAGGAATTTCAACCTTGTCATTCACACAAGTTATCCACTTTCCATTTCCCCCTGTAAAACCTGTCCCCTACAGGTCCAGGAATTTCAAGCTGCATGAGTGATGCTACAGCAGTGAAAACTTTCTACCCTAAAAATACCCAGTAATCCATATGCTTGGTATCTGACAAGCCTGATGAAAAGGTTGTTGATGTGCCCGGTACTACGAGTCATATGACAGGTCCACTAACACTTGACCATGCGATCTTGGCACGTACCCGTTACATGATCTGACACGCGGGAGCCTCAGCGACACCGAGTGCTTTGAGTTGTTCTCGGTTGACCTCCCGTTCATTGGCAAACTCTTTCTCTCGGGACTCGACCGGGAACCAGTCCACCATCAAGTTGAGCAACCCGTAGTCGACGTTGGCTACGCAATTCAATAATGGAAGCGAAACGACAACGTCGTACTCACTTCGATTTGCTTGCAAGACCGATGGAGCGCGACACATGGGGCAATTCGCCATGTGACGTCGCTGCATTTTGACAAGACATCTAGATAAATAGGGTGTTACGGATACATGCGGAAGGCAACGATGGGTAGAAAAAAAAGTTACCTTAGGCAGAAGAAGTGACCACAGCAAAGCCTAATCGGCTTGAATGCGATAGAGGTACATATAAGACACATATAATCGTCAATGTGTGGAACGATGGGGAGAAGGACCTCGCCCATTGCTTGAACGAGAAGCTTCGGGAGTGATTTCGCAGGACGGGTAATGAACATGAGTTGACGTGAGGAAGCCGCGGATGCGCATCGTTCCAGCAGATAAGGCGGGATCGGAAAAGTCGTACGTTTGGCATGCTTCTTGAGGATTTTTCGAGTCGCTTCAGAATTCGCAAGTTGGAACTATAACCTTATGCATGAGTTGTCGACCAGGTAAAAGAGAAACCGCGGATACCTTTTTCACGTCTAGAATGAGCATGTTCAATTTTAAGAATACGTCGAAGGATTCTCTGCTTCTGGGGAGGACTAGAGTAGCTTTCTTGCCCTGGACGCGTCCCTTGAATAGCTCGAGATGCTTCTCCACTTCTTCGATGCTTCTTTCACCTCGTGTTGACTCCCTGATGTTTTCAAACACTTCTTCCTCGGCGTAAATGCGGAAGATCTCGCGCCAGGTGTACAAGTCCGATTCACAACTGTGAGTGGGGCGCAAGGACATCAAGTTATTGCCGGTGAATGAATACGCTGAGAATGAATGCGGAGCAGAGGAAGATGCCGGACGAGCCGTCGAAGATATCGATGCAGCGAGTGTAGTAAGAGTGGAATTGAAGTTTATTTCCAAGGTGTTCAAGTGGTCAGAAAGAGAGGACAAGGTAGCGGCAAGGAGCTGAAAAAAGGCGGTGTCGGAAGGGAGAGGAATGATGAAGTCGGCTGAATGGTCGCTGAGCGAGGTCAACGATAGGTGTGAACAAAACCGGGTGCGAAACTTACTGTTGCCTCAAGTGATTTATCAGGTGCGTTTCATCATCAAACGCAATAGATGTGTGAAGGAGTTCTTGTGTGATGTGATCAAGTGACCGTTCAGGAATGGGGAAATCAAGATGGTAGATAGGTTCGGTTGAAGGGCTGGAGTGAGTCGACGGGTCGGAAGGACAACTCGAAGACAATCGAAGGCGAGGCCGGAGCACAGATGAGTTCAAGATGATCTCATAAGCGATATGTTTGTGCGGTAGATCCGACACCATCGGGGAGTCCACGGAGAGAGTCTCGTCGCCATCCTCTGACTCGTGCAAAGAGCGAAGGTAAGAAGGAGCAAGGCCCAGAGAGTCGAGCTCGGACGCAGCTTGGTTGATCAGTCGTTTGAGCTACGTAGTGAGGGATGTGCATTCGAATTGATCGATTTGGAATGGAGACGCGCACCTTGCGGTACTCGAAGGGGTTGTTTCTGAGTTCCGGGGGTAGGGTAACGAGTAATTGAGCGTAAGCTTTCGAAAAGTGCATTGCCTCACGACGAAAGATAGTGGCATGGCAAGTGAAACGGAACACGGCTTACAATGGTACGACATGAGAGTTTGAGCTGTCAGTGTGTTATGGGACTTGGGAACGCCCGCTTTAGGAAGGCGTAACTCGTTGTATGATACTGACCACCACGTTCATGCCTGGACTCTCGGATTTCGTCGTTCGTGCCCTGGACGACTCGGATCCTGAACTTCCACCAGGAGCACCTCCAACATGTGAGCTGTTCTGTATCTTGTATCTTGGCCACCCGGTACCCAATGCTCACCCTGTCACTCCACAAAGACAAGTTTGAAGGACCATGGTTCACGACACAAATATTGCTTGCATCATCTATCGGATTCCTGTCGTTTATGCTGTTTTCTTATTGTCGCCCACGATGGCCACTGCTCTTCGCCCCTCGCACCAAGCTCAAAGGTACTCACATGACACGCGCCATGCGCATCTCTCAACTCACCACCCTTACAGGGTTCTCTCCTCATGAAGCTCACGCGCACTCCGCGTTCTTTGGCTGGATAATGCCAACGTTGAAGACGTCCGAGTACACGATCCTCCAAATAGTTGGTTTGGATGCTGCCGTGGTATGTCCGTCCCTCCGTGCGTACTCGGTTACCCTCTTGACTCTCATCCGCAGCTACTCAGCTTTTTCAAAATGTCCTTCTATCTCTTCTCTTCTTGCTCTCTTTTCGCCATCGCTGTCTTGATGCCCATCAACTGGACGGTATGTAGTGGCACATCACTCGTCGCGTACCAACTGACTCTTGTTAGCACAACATCGGTTTCGGTGGAGGGTCGGACGACGACGACGGCGATTGGCCCCAATGGTACTCTGCAGACAAACCCCCTAATGAACGTGATTGGCTTGACCTCATCAGCGACGCCAACTCTTACCTCACCGTACATTTCCTCTTCACCTACCTTTTCACCGCCCTTTCACTCCGCTTCCTTTACAAAAACTACCAGCGTTATATCCGCTCGCGTCAACTGTTCTCCATCGAACTCGTCCATTCCATCCCCGGCCGCACAGTCATAATCACCTCTCTACCACTCCATCTCCGTTCAGAACGCGCACTTGCCGAATACTTTGAGAACATCGGTTTAAGCGTGGAAAGCGTCTCCGTTTGCAGAGAGGTTGGCACTCTTCAAGTTCTCTTGGATCAACGCACCAAAGCACTGTTGAAACTTGAGAAGGAATGGACAAAGTACGTCGGCAATCCCAGCGTCGTCGAGTCCTATGATCCTTCCGAGAATGTGATCGCGCAGTCAAGCGACCCCGAACCGTCTGTCTTGGAGAGTCAGCCTGCCAGATTAGTGGTCCCGCATCGCAGACGTCCTACTTTTCGTCCAGGATGGTTCTCCTCCAAGGTCGATGCGCTAGAATACCTCGAAACAAAGTTCAAGGAAGCAGATGAAAAAGTCAAAAGATGGCGCAGGATCGGCAAAACAAAGTCTACCCATGTTGCTTTCGTGACCTTTGAGAAGATGTCCAGTGCAGTACGTTTTTATTGTTATCATAGCGGCTATGTTAATCCTTCTTTCACTCAGCAAATTGCAGTGCAAACGGCACACTCGTCTGACCCTTGGGAGACAAAAACACGTCCTGCTCCAGAACCTCGGGATATTGTTTGGTCGAATATTGAACATACTCAGGGCTCACTGATTTGTCGCGAGCTCCTGGTACTCGCTGCCGTCGCCCTGTTGATGTTTTTTTGGGTCTTCCCCATCACTGCCCTTGCCAGTCTACTCAGTTACAAGGAAATCAAGAAAGTGATGCCCTGGCTGGGTCGGATAATCGACAGCAATGACAAAATTCGAGCTATTGTGCAAAACTCTCTCCCTTCCGTTGCTATGATCACGCTTAATGCTCTGTTGCCCTTCATTCTGGAAGGTGAGATTAGAAAAGCAGACTATTGAGCTTTGCGTTGATCCCACTTATCTTAGGTTTGACGTACGTTCAAGGTTATAAATCTCGAAGTTTGATCGAGTACTCGATGATGCAGAAGTGAGTTCCCTCGTTCCATGGGGACCTAACCATAAGCTTATGTCGATCATAGATACTTCCTTTTCCTGCTCGTCAACGTAGTATTCATTTTCCTCTTGGCTAGCACATATTGGCAACTTGTGAGAGACCTAGCCAACTCACCTGCCAAGATCCCGGAGAAGCTAGCGCAAGCATTGCAACAAGGACAAGCCAAGTAAGTCACAAGAAAGCGACTTGTTCCTGTAACCAACGTCGTCGTTAGGCACTTCTTCCTATCCTATGTCATTCTTCAAGGTCGGCGCCCACTCTCCTACCCATACATTATCTGATGGTTGCATCAGGGTTTGGCGTCATGCCTTTACAATTGCTTAACCTCGGGGTGTTAATCCCTCGCATGGTCTTCCGGATTTTTTGGACACGAACCCCTAGAGGTGCGTTTTCATAATACATCCTACCATTATCACTCTAATATCGTCTAGATTTCGCTGAACTCAATGCGCCTCCCATGATTAATTATGGCGTCGTATACCCCCAAGCAATCCTTATCTTCGTCATCACTATCCTATACAGTGTAGTACAACCACTCATTGTCGTTTTCGGTGCTATCTACTTTGGGGTAGCATATATTGTCTACAAGTATAAGCTTTTATTCGGTATGTCTACCCGTCCTCACCCATCGAGCATTATTGGACAAAACCATGTTTACAGTGTTTTACAAGCCTTACGAATCGCGTGGTCAAGCTTGGCCGCTGACTTTTGCACGATTGATCTGGGGAATCATCATCTTCCAGATTTTCATGATTGGCATCCTCACCCTGCGGCAATGTTATATCATGTCTTCCCTTCTTGTACCGCTGGTTTTGGCTACTACTGCCTGGTCCTGGTATATCCACAAGACCTTCCGACCGTTGAGTAATGCGGTGTGTTTAAGTTCCGTGTGCGAGGTAGAAAGAGGAGAGGAAGCGTCGGATGTCGTGAGGTTGAGGGAAGGGCACCCTGTAACCTGGTCGCAGAGGTACGATGAAAGCATCTTAGTTTTCGAGTCACTCACTTGATGCGTTGCCAGTAACCTGAACCGCAGACGGTACGCACAAAACGACGAGACATTGTATGTTGCTCCCGAGGATGAACGAACAGACTATGTGAGAAGACTCTTTTTTTCAATATCGCTTCTGCTAACTTTGTGTTTGTAGTCACAGCCGCCGATGGCAAACTGGTATTATGGTGTTCTAAAGTAGGTAGTTCTCGGTTCAAGTCGAGTGGCTTGTCGCTGAACTCAAGTTTGAGTACTGGCAAACGGCGCTACGGGCATCCTGCGTTTACAGGAGTTCTCCCAGAACCTTGGCTTCCACTGAAAAGGGGACAAACGCTTGTGAATGGTCGCAATGGCCTGTTGAGGATCCCATTAAACTCGACGAATGGGATCGTGCTCAGTCTCCGCAACCGCTACAGCATGCTACGGAAAAAGGTCACGCGACATCCACGTACCACCGCCAACGGCGAGAACGACGAAGCCGCTTCCCCGTTCGAGGCGCTTCCCCTCGTCTCGGAAACGCACGCGTCGAACCCGTGGGCAGAGGGCGACGCGGGCCCGTCGCACGCACACCACCGTCTCAGCTACGATCCTGCGTCTGGAGTGATCATGTTGCCCGAGGGGGACGACTGGCTCATGGACGTCGACGATGACGACTCGTCGGACGAGTACGCCAACACCACGCCCCCGTCAGGCGAAGTGGCGAGTCGTGCATCGTCGCAAGAGGATCTCGTCGGTCTCGGTCTCGGCCGCCCCTCGTCCTCGCCCGGATCCTCGCCTGTGTCGCCCAAGCGGCGCCATGGCACGTATTACCACCACCCAGAGCGTCGTCGACCGGCTATTCCTGGGGCGTTTCCTTCCTAGCTAGACTTCCTTTTTTTTTTGTTTCTCCTAATCATTTCCCGCTCGAATATGGTATTCACGACTTAGTCACGGTTTGAATGTTTTCTTTTAGTAGTCTCAATGTAGTGAAAATGGTTGATGTGATAGGCTACCCCCGAATCCCCGATGCATACCGTGCCTGCATGGCATTCATCGACTCGGACTATCAATGCTTGATCGGGAGCACGTAGTCTCAATGTTGTTTGATCAGGTCGAGTTGGGATCAAAGTCAAAATCCAGGTGCGACACCACACGATTAGCAGCTTTGGGTAATTAAGATTAAGCAGATGAGTGTATATAGGCGGAAATCGAATGTCATCTGCTGCGCCTACGGCGTATCTATCATGTTCCTCGACCTGGACCCAACCATTTTTCACTCGATTGAGGCCCATTCCCTTCCATCACGAGCCTTGTTGTGTATCGAAGCATGCGAAGGAACACCATTAATACGGTGGTATGCGTTGAGGTTCTTGTGCAGCGTCAACTGGAAGACCGAAGCTGATCCTTGACGGGATATGATGGTCGAGTAAGCCAAGAAAAACACCCAGATACGGTACCACCTGGCGATGCGAGTGACGTTAGTATCACACCCTCGTGCTTGACCGAATTGATGGTATGACTGACCGTTCACCATACTTCTCGACGACCTTGTCCTTGTTGCTCACCCAGTTGAGGTACCATTTCCAGATGGTAGCAGAATAGTGGACACCAAGGACATCAATGTTCTTTACCTCGAAACCGGCAGCCTCGATCTGATTGACAACCCAACCGAGAGAGCACGAAGCGTCTGCACCAGGGAAGATGTACTTGTTCATAAAAAGACCCCTACAAACGATGAGAATTTGTGACGTCAATAGTTATTTCAAGAACTCACCAAATAAGATCCTCGTATTGCCACGATGGCCGAATACCAGCAACTTGAAGGACGAAAATACCGTCATCGTCCAACAGGTCGTACATCTGCCTCATGAATGCACCATAGCGTCTGATCCCTACGTGTTCGGCCATCTCTAAGCTGACAATCTTGGTGAAGTAACCAGGGCCGCCAGGAATTTCACGGTAGTCCATGCACAAAATTCTTGCCTTGTCGGGGTTAACGCCATTGTCCTTAATCCGGTTGTTACCAAACTTGGTCTGGTTCTTTCCAAGAGTGATACCAGTGACGTCGCACCCATAGTTTTTCGCGGCGAATGCGGCCAAAGTACCCCAGCCACAACCAACATCGAGGAGACGGTCGTTGGGTTGAAGGTTCAACTTGGAACAGACGAGGGCAAGTTTATTATCTTGGAGTTCCTCCAGAGTCGCAGCCTTCTCGAGATCAGTGACGACACCAGACGTGTAGATCATGCGGGGCCCAAGGAACCTAGGTGAAATAGGTCAACAGAGGACGTCGAAATGATCATGAATGAACACACCATTCATAAAAGTCATCACCTCTGTCATAGTGGTCACGGACTTGCTCCTCATCCTGGCTCTTGGAGTGAACAATCACTTCGGGTAAGAGATTCATAAAGACATATTTGAAGAGCTCTGGGGTGAAGACCATCTTGGCCCAGTCATGGCGCTGTTCCATGATGTCGAGCACGTCACCTGTAAAGGATGAACAGATGGTCACGAGCGACTAGAAGGGAAGACTCACCATTGAAATCGATCTTTCCCTCAAAGTACGCGTCGTGGAAGACCTGCATGGGGATTTTTTCTTTCCCGTGATAAAGAGCCTTGAGCTCGGGGTCTTTGATAGTGATGTACTCCTCGATTTCCTTTGAGGGAAGCATGACCTTTTGGTTTTTGCGTTTTCCGTACATGGAGGCAAGCGTCCAGTATGCCACGGTAATGGGTATGCCGAGGAGAAGAACAAGGAAGAGGTAAGTTTTGAATCCACCGCGGTTGACGAAGGGGATGACACGTTTCAAGATGAAGGGAATACCAAGAACGAGAGCAGCGAGGTGTGCGTTGGAGAAGTAGCCATTGCCTTCGGTGAGACCAATGACGGGCGCGTTTTTTATGGCTGGTGTGGTTGTGACACGCACTGGAGAGAAAGACATGGCGACGCGCGGACGACGTCGAAAGAGAGAAGAAAGAGCGGATGAACGAACGAGTTGAAGAAACGCGACAAAGCAACTTGTCTTTTTTATCCTCTCTTGGTTTAGGCGGTGTTTGGCTCTGTTTGGATTAATAACACTTTGGATTCATTAGCTAGCCACGTCGGCAACGCACCGTCGGCCACAACGTTCTCCTCGTCCTCCTCGTCCTCCGCGACTTCGATGGCAACTTATTATTCTCGCTCGCCTCCACCACTGCAACATCCAGTGCCTACCCACCCCGCCTACATCCCGGAGCCCCCCTCTACCCCCGGTCCTGCACCCGCTTCGTCGCCACATGGTTACCAGCGATACCAGCAGCCCGCCCAGCAGCCCGCCCCACACCACGTCCCCGATTTTGCAGCATGGGGTATGGACGACACCACCACCAAGTTTGGCATGCAGCTTGGTCAGAGCGCAGTGGCAGCCGGACAGGAATACGTGCAAAAGAACGTCAGTCGTCCTCTCTTGTACGCCCCGTCGACGCGCTAATGTCCTCCTAGTTTGTAGGATCGATCCCAATGTCCCTCCTAAAACACCACTTCAACGTCTCCAATTCGTACGTTATCAAGAAACTGCAGCTCGTCGTGTTCCCTTGGAGGCATCGACCCTGGTCGCGAAAACTACACCGTCTCGAGACTGGTCAAACAGAGTGGCAACCACCAAGAGACGACATAAATTCTCCCGACCTATATATTCCAGGCATGTCCCCTTTCTCCCCGCTTTTCGTGCTTTTCATTCATTTCTGTAGTCATGGCGTTGGTTACCTACATTCTCGTAGCAGCTCTCCAGACAGGCCTCCAGGAACGCTTTCACCCGCAAATTCTCGGCGCATCGGCGTCTCGTGCCCTCGTCGTTGTCTTACTGGATTTTCTTTTCGTAAAAGGTGGATGTTACTTGCTCAATGTCCAGGGCCCGGGGCAAGTCATAGATCTCATTGCATACGGAGGTTACAAGTTCGTCGGGTTGGTAACCACCTGCCTACAACACATCGATTGTTGCTCACGATCCACTAGCGTTATTTTGACTTTGCTAACGGGATTGATAAACCCGGGGTTGACATTGTACTCCATAGTGTTTCTCTATGCATTTGCTGCCAACGCCTTCTTCCTAGCAAGTCTTTTCTGCTTCGTTCAGCCGTTCAATACCTAACCTGCCTTTGTCAGCTCCGCTCCCTTCGCTCAGTCATCCTACCCGACCTTTCGAGCACTGCGACGCCCGTTACAGTGTCTCAGACTCAACGTAAACGACGCATAACCTTTCTCTTCTTCGAAGCAGTCATACAGGTAGTATATATGGCCATCCTAGTGAGGGTATAGTTATGGGTAAGGGCTGAGGCCTTGCTTTGTCACCTGCTCTCCATGTCGTCTTTTGCTATCCTCGTAATGCACTAGTTGCGGTTGCCGGCGTGCATAGAACCGAAACGATCGCGGGCGTGACGTATGAGTTGCACTATCTGCAAAGACGGTTGTGCTATCTCATTCCTGCATCACAACGATTGACTGACCTGGACTCGCATGGCGTCGCCTCGAAATTGCCGCTCCATCTTGCTTGTCCCTTGATGGAGATTGGAGTGCCACTGCAGCGACAACCGCAACCCGTTCCGCAGGTATCCGATTGTTGATCTCGCCAGCACTTGATGTGAGTGAGATGTAAACATTCACCGCAGCTCCGCGCGAGGCCTTTGATTTGAAAACCCTGTCTAAGCAACGAAACAAGGAAGCCTCTGCTTTGAAAAACGCACCTTTGACCGGAAGTCTGCACACCGAACAGCGCGGATTCGTCTGGTGATTGCCACATATGGAACAAGTGTCGTCATTATATAACCGTCCGTGACCACACTGTCCACACGTCGGTTGAATGTCTGCACAGGATGTCAGTATTGGTCCACGTATTTTTCTCTCGAAAAAGTGTACAGACCAAACTTCATATCCAGATTCTGAGGCGGGGTCTTGACGAAGGAGGACGTCTTGACTGTGTTCAGTAATTCGAGACGTTTGTTCAGCAATCGCCAGCTGAACAGCATGTCTGCATATGCCAGGATATGACATGCCAGTTGTGAAAGCAGTGCGGGGTCCAACCTCGTTCTAGTAGGACAGTCAATGAGTCGAAACGACTTCTGTAGAGCGAGAGGCTACTTTTACCTTTCGGCACGATGGTGGGGTTCCTCCTCGACGACGATCAACTTTTTCTCCTGTATGGTCTGCTTTGCATGGGCAGCCTGTCCACGCTCCGGCCGTCGGCCATAACTCGCCGGCGCAAAAGGTGCCTGCCGATGCAACGCTGAAACCATCTGCGTTTCGGACCAGGACTTGGACACGGGCGAGACATTAGCGGACGTTTGCTCTCTTCTGCGCAGCTGCCGCGGAGAATCAATGTTTTGGAGACGCAACACGGGCTCATGGTGGGGAATGGGAACAGCGATTTTCCCGGGAAGCGTCTCGAGCGGTGCCGCGATGGATTCTTGCACGCCCGACATGAACTGACGGACACTACCCGTGTTGAAGAGACTTGACCAGGACCCTCGGGAGGAACCAGATGCAGAGAGGGATGATGCCACGGCATAGTTGGTGGTTGTTGGAGATGCAGAGGGAAGTCGTGGCCATGCGGGAGACATTACGGCTGCTCTGGGATCCTTGGAGATAGATAGGCTAAAGTAGTCACCATCGCTCTTCTGTACAAGAGGCGAGGGTCCCTTGGTGGAAGGGGAGTGGGTAGTAACTGCAATTCAAAGCTGAATACGCGATCGCACTAGAGAGCATCCACCCACGTTGTTCTCCTGACGAAACATAGGCTTTTAAAAGAACCACAGCTAACATGGCAAGTATTTGAACATCATGCGTTGCGCAAAATTCCCCGTGCCTAGGGGACCAAATGAACCGCGTTCTGCTAAAGATTGAAAGTATACCAACAATTCATTGATCATTCGGCGAGCCACCACTCCAAAGACATTCTGTGTGGCCATGTGAGCGGTGAACAGGCACTGCAATGTTCTAAACATCCTCTCGTGCGCAAATTGACCATGTTCCCTGGCGACGTTCGCATTGAACCGACACAAATCTTCCAATGTGCCTGCTTGGAAGATGTACGCCGCGGCGACCTTTCGCCGCGCGAGTGAAATATCAGACAACACCTTGATAAACACAGTACTTCGTCTCGTAGGTATCATGGAAACGTTGCTACCCTGATCGTTGACAGTGTTATCCATCGTCTCCAAAGTAAAGTCGTGTTGCATCCTTGGCTGAGAGAATGTGAGCAGGTTGGTCACGATGCGCAGCGTATGTTCGCTATCCCCCGGTCGTCGAAAGTCCACTTCTGGACGCTGGTCGGTAGACGCGAGTCCAAGGCGCCGGACGGCATCAGATAACAATGCAGGGGATTGGAAAAATCGCGATGAGTGTGGCGAACGTGGAGCTTTGACGGGGGAGCTTGAAACTTCACTCCCCCCGCCGATTTGATGGGGACGAACTATTCGAGGCGGTGCTCTGAAGAAGCAGATCAACTCCCCTGATCAAGAATTTGGTTTAAAAGTAATATACGGAGTATAGAGGAACATACCATTCGGACCGAACACACCTTGAGACGTTCTTGGCTCCGCCAGGTTCTTGTTGTTTCTCAAAAGCGAGACAGTGAAATCCCTCGACTTTCTTGTATCCGGGCCTTCGTCTTCGTCTGAAGAGGACTCTGACCTCATATCCACCGGAATGCCAACTTGTTCATTTTCATCCCCAAATAACAAAAACCTGAGACACGCTTCAAGACACGGTCTGCGCCGCTCTTTGATGGTCTTGAGTCTCCGGAGCATGAATGCTCGGTTTTGTATCGATATCAGCGGACTGCGCTCAAGATCGATTTCGGGTGTGCCTTCGGGATGGGGAGCATGAGGGTAACTTTTTGGGAATCGAAAAGAAATACGAATAAAAACAGATGATGTTTCTCCCCAGGGACCATGCAGTCCCAATGTGCAAGTACGCTTTTTGGTGAGATCGTGCTGACAAGAGTGAGCACAGTGATACGAAAAACGGAGAAGAAGCACACTTTCTCGAGCCGGATCTTGGATGAGGAAAGCTTCGTGAGCACCGATGTAATTCTAAGGTTCATTAGCACTGGTTCGCACGTCGCAGCAAAATAAATAACACTTACTCGTCAGGCAAACTCTGAACGCCTTCACCCTCTTTTCCTTCCCTGAGCTGACTCTCACTTCTTCTCCTCTTGTGCTCTCGACCTGTCGTATGCTCGCCATCATCACCGTGGGAAGCCCTAGGCCGCGAGCCACTTCCGCTGTCTCTGCTAGAACTCTCGTCCCTCTTTCCCCCAACACGGACACTCGCCAACCACGTGAATGCGTCCATACCCACAAGAGTACCCTTCCCGCCGCCCACATGACCTCGTGACATAGTCATTGATGTATTAGGGATCGGTATGGCACGTCTGTCTGGCTGCAGTTGATTGGGAGTTTGGTTTTGGCTTTCGCCTTGATCATCCCGCACACGTGTTTGAAAACTGTCGTTCATAGCCTGCGAGTAACGAAGGAGGGTTGGGTGTTGTGATACAGACGATCCTGGGTCGAACAACAGTAATCCTTTGCCTCTTGCAGCGCTCCCATGATGTGGTTGCAGCACAGGGTTCGCGGGTCTTTTCCCGCCGGGTGTAGGCGCTGGACCAGCACGTACCTCTGCTAATATACTTCGCGAGCCGACGGGCGCGGATAGGGCTGGAACCGAGTCTGAGCCTTCGGGGACATGTCGGAAAGATTGGTGCGATCTTCCAAAATCACTAGAGAATCGCGTCTGAGCCGGTACTTTGGAATATCCGACGGAGTGGCCCGTTTTCTGATGTACGAATGGTGAACACAGTAAAGAAATATTGAAGATATGCTTGCCTCCATAGTCTCGGAATCCATAGGCCAAAACCTTAAGGTCCGGTCTTTGGACCATGTTATCAGCTGGTACTCTGCTCCATCTGCCAGAAGTGTCAGTAATCAGCATCGCATAGAAGTGACCACAACACACCCAATCCTCCCTTTCTCCATACAAATTCCTTGACAGCATCCGTATGGCCCTCGAATATCTCCACCGGCTCCATGTTGTTGCCGGTCGCCCACATTTCAAGGGCTGTTTCACCTCTTTGGGGTAGACTCAATATACCGCTTCCAAATGGTAGATTGCGCGCTCTCCAAACAGGATAACGTGTCGTAATCATCGCCAGAGGCTCAGGTAGTTGTTTCGAGCCTTTTTGAAAGACGGATCCGCTCTTAGGAAAGTCGGGAATCGTTGTGTCCTGCGCGTTCCACAGTTTTATTGTCTTATCCAGAGAACACGTCACGATATCGTGCGCTCGATTGTGTGCCCAGTCAATACCATATATCTTGGCATTATGAGCACGGATGCGAGCAGTGGGTAGGCATCCTTTCTGCGTACCCAATATTAGAAATTGGAAGGTCGGAGAGCGGGTAGACTGACCCGACGGTCCCAGATGAGAACTTCGTCCATGTGCGAAGAAGCAAGTACATTTGGGTCCTGACGGTTCCACTTGACTTGAGTACCTCCGGCTGAAACGAGTTCACAAAGGGCCGGTCATGGACAGGAGTTGAAAGGCTCACAGTTGAATGAACAAAAACCTGAATGATATGAGTAAGCAGCCGGTAAGCTCACGGCGAATGGCACTTACCCATGACTGGCTTGCGTGGTTCCCGGAGGTCCCAAGACCACAGCCACGAGTCGATCCCAACACTAGAAACTGTGTCTGGCTCAGACGTATGCCAATTGATGTCCGTTATTGCACGATAGTGGGAGTGTAAGATGTGTTCTATGGAACTCTTCCCTACCATCATCAGGTTCCATATAAGACTGGAAGTTATATCAGCAGAGAGTAACGGCAAGAACGAGAGCATACAGCTTTTCTGAGGAAGTAGAAACGATGTATTCTGCGCGTCCTCGATGAGGGTTCCATTGAACGTCTGCTACATCCCAGGTACCACCCTGAGGCAGGAACCTCGGAATTTCAAGAGGTGATTCGAGGTCGATGATGAATAGCCCACGCCGACTGATGATCTCGCATTCAGGGAAGGGAGTGGGTTCGAACGAAACCTGTGTACTTACGCCGCAAGAACGATATCACGACTCGTCGGGCTAATGCTCATCTAGCTCGCTAGGTCAGAGGGTTTATCTGGCTACTGAATGGCGACTGACGTTTCCGACTGCATTTCCAACAAGGTCCTTCATGTCGATCTGCAAGCTCCTCCTGAAGTTGCCTCCGTCGTCCGGTGATGGTGCCCAGGATGGTCTGCGAGCGGAAAGCAGACTAAGGCTTGAAGGAATCGGCCCTTCGCGGTCATTGAGACTACGTTCGATCAGAGGGGCGTTCAACGGTCGCGTCGAGGAATTCATGATGACGTAGTACTAGTAGTACAAAGTTGGTCGAAGCTTATTTACGATTATTTTTTGCTTATACTACTTCCTCTGATCAGACACGCTGGCAAATCTTTGTAGATACTTCAATTCCATCCGACGTCTTCAAATGGTCTCATCCCTCCCTAATCTACCGCACGTTTCCGGCACGGACCCATCGTTTTGCATACTAGACTCCTTCCGAACCGCGATCGCAAAACGTTTGTCCGATCGATTACCTCAACTTACCATAGAACAAGCGTACTCGGGCGTCGACTATGGAAAAAAGGGCGTCGACTTCACCGTCGCCCTTCCACGATTTCGGCTCCCTGGGAAACCCGCCGAACTTGCCGGGAGCGTGCTAGAGGACGTATGTGATCAGGGCACGTTGCCCGACTGCTAACGGATTCATTTTCCTAGTTCCAACCTGACGATTTCATTGCATCTATAACGCACGACAAACAGTTTCTGCATTTCCAACTGAACAACGCGAGCCTCATTCGCGGAGTCCTCCACCAAATTTACGCCCTCACCTACGACACTCCTTCGGGAAAACCTCTGTACGGAACCAACACCTCCGGCGCTGGGAAGAAGCTAGTCATCGAGTATTCGTCTCCTAATATCGCCAAGTCATTTCATGTTGGCCACTTACGAAGTACCATCATTGGTGCGTTCTTGGCGAACTTGTACAAGACGTGCGGTTGGGATGTTGTATCCATGAACTACCTAGGCGATTGGGGCACTCAGGTGACAACGTCTGTCGCTCGCGACGCAGCTCACTGACGTCTAGTTTCTCTTAGTTCGGGATGATATCCCACGGTTTCGAAAAATACGGCTCCAAAGACGAGCTCTCCAAGGACGCGATCAAGCACCTGTATGACGTCTACGTCAAAGTGAGCAAGGACGCTGACGCGGACCCGAATGTCAAGATCGAGGCAGCCCGCATGTTCAAGCGCATGGAAGAGGGCGACGAGAGCGTTCTTGCCAACTGGCGAGAATGGCGGAATATGAGCATCTCGAAATACATTGAGGAGTATGATCGACTAAACGTTTCTTTTGATCGATATACCGGAGAGAGCGAGGTCGGGAAGCAATGGATGGACAAGGCGGTTGAGCGTCTCGATCAACTCGGTCTCATAAACGACGCAAATGGAGCCAAGCTCGTTGATCTGGAGAAATGGAAGCTGGGAAAGGCCGTTCTTCGAAAAGCAGGTGCGTCTCTACTTTGTATGCTGAAGGTTTCACTGATGCCGGGATCCTCAGACGGAACTTCAATCTATCTCACTCGTGACATCGCCGGCGCAATCGAACGATGGGAAAAATACCAGTTTGACAAGATGATCTACGTCGTCGCGTCTCAACAAGACTTACACCTTGCACAATTTTTCCAGATACTGAAGCTCATGGATTTTCCATGGGCCGATCGTCTCGAACATGTCAACTATGGCATGGTGCTTGGCATGAGCACCCGAAAAGGTACTGCCGTCTTTTTGGACCAGATAATTAAGGAAGCGGCGTCCGTGATGCACGAGCAGATGAAGCGGAATGAAGAAAAATATAATTCCATAGAGGATCCAGAATACGTCAGTCAAGAAGTTGGTATCACCGGCATCAAGATCCAAGATATGGCTGCCAAACGGTACGCTTTCGACTACACGCTGAAAGTACGAACTAATCGATATTTCTCTCGGCAGAATCAATAATTACACCTTCAATTGGGACCGTATGCTATCCTTTGAGGGTGATACCGGACCCTACTTGCAATATGCCCACGTCCGACTGACCTCCATGATACGCAAAAACCCGGAACTCCTTCCCCTCCCCCAACCCTCTCAAATCGATACCGCGTCCCTCGCCGACTCCGGACATGCCCGAGACATTGCAATTTTACTTGGCTCATATCCTGACGTCGTGAAGACCGCGCTCAAGACTCATGAACCGAGTGGTGTAGTCACCTTTGCGTTTCGTCTTGCGCATGCGATCTCGAGTGCCTGGGAGGTTCTTGTAGTGAAAGGTGAACATGATCTAGACAAGGCAAGGGCGAGACTCTGGATGTACGTTTGCGCACGAGATGTTCTAGGGGCTGCAATGCGGCTGTTGAGCATCCGGCCTTTGGAGAGGATGTAAGGATAGACAAGTAGTGCAAAAGCGATCCATAGATGAGTGACTTTCTGCAGATTGGAATGCCGAGCGGTGGGAAACGCAGATGCGATTAGTACGAGTCCTAAGCAAAGTTGAAGAAGACGAGTTTCGCAGCCCATTGTTTCCACCTTTCCCCCTACATCTCTCACAGTCATGGTGTGGTATGTGGACGTGTATGGCCTTCGAACGTTCAAGCATGTCTTTAGGTCGGCGTGCTTGTGCGGTCTCCCGAGTTACACTTCTAGCTATGCCATCATCGTGTCACAGTGTTATGTACTTCCAACTTTGGTTTTCCACGTAGTACTACCCGAGTCTAATCTGCGTCGTTGACAGCTTCTTCCATCACTTTCCCTCCTCCCAATTGTGTCTCATCGCATACAAGAAATCCTGCACGCCATCGCCCTCCATAAAAGACTGAATATTCGTCAATGGCAGCAATCCTATGCGGTGGTCGGTCACGCGGTCCTAACAAGGGAAGATGTCAACCTCGAGGAATGCGCGACCATCGACTCGCCTGAGCATAGTTGTATGTCCGAATCTCTTCGCTGCGATCGGCAGTACGAACAAGACTCTGGCGGGTTTCACGGCGCTCCGCAATCTCTCTCGTAAATTTCACGTTCACGAGGCGGGCGTGGAGGACTTGGAATGCACACGACGCTAACGGCTCATGCCGCCCATCTCGTCGTCCATCCCCTCGACTTCGTTTGGCTCATTTTGCGTTCCCGTGCGCTTGAAGCCATCTGGTTGAGGACAGGCCAAAAGAGAGGCACATACATAC
>JBBPLG010000526.1:0-18709 GCA_038089695.1 Xanthoconium separans | reverse complement strand
CACACATGGCACCAATATACTTCACAAAAATGTCAATCCTATGTAACCAAGATAATCCATTTTTGCAAAGTATATTGGTGCCATGTGTGTCATGGGCATCCCAGACGCCCATGAGCATGTGTGGGCATGCTGTGTGGCTTATGGCAGCTCCCCATTTCGATCCCCAAGTCATTCACACACACTGTACATATTGTTGATCCCATATCACAAAAATAACTATATCTTGGTCATTTCTCTATGGATTGACATGATTGTTGGTGCAAATAGAAGCTTATTTGAGCATCGACACATCCATGCACACAATGGGCGTCCTGGATGCCCATTTCCACATGCACAACACAAGTATTTCACACAACACAAGCACTCCATGCTCTGTCACTCAAATGACCATATCTAGGTCATTTCTTCATGGATTTGCATGATTGCTGGTGCAAATGGAAGCTGACATAAACCCACACATGTCCCCACACACCACAGGCGTCCTGGATGCCCATGATGCACTCACAGCGAAAGTATAGCAAATTCAAGGTCATTGTCCCCACACACAATGGCATCCAGGAAGCCCATTACACACAACACTAACAGGAATTTCACATTCAAGCATACATATATATAAGGAAATGTGATGGCCACACAGAGACAGGCTTCCTGGAAGCCCATGATCAGCCTTTGCACAGCACATGGAAATGTACTTCACACCTTAATGATTTTATTGGTGACATTGGTGAAGCACACATGTTGCATGTGGGCTGTGGGCATCCTGGATGCCCATGATATGTGGGGACATGCTGACACTTGCATTAGCAGCCATTTGCACCAATAATCATATAAATTCATTGAGAAATGAGCAACATATAGACATTTAGATAACTTGCAGGTTGGTCAAGTTACATACAGTCAAGACAGTACATGTGTTCCATGGGCGTCCAGGATGCCCATGGTGTGTGGGGACATGCAGGCAATCACATCACCTCCCATTTGCACCCACAATTCTGTAATTTCATTGAGAAATGGCCAAGATATGGCCATTTATGAATACATGTGCTGTGAATGCCACTATTGTATGGGAAAATGTAGCCATCTATGTCAGCTTTTATTTGCACCAATATCAACATTAATCCATCATGAAATGCTAAAGATATCAATATTTTGGTACTTTAGTGGAAACTACCTGTGTGATGTAAATACTTGTGGTGTGTGTGTGCCATGGGCATCCAGGACGCCCATTGTATATGTGGACATCTTCAGGCTTACATCAGCTTCCATTTGCACCAATAATCATGTAATTCCATTGAGAAATGACTAATTTGTGTTATCTATTATGGATCCATGTGTCATGGATGCATCATGGCTTATGCAAGTATATGATTTCCAGTGGAGTCTCATGGGTGCTCATATAAGTCCCCACATGTCCACACACCATGGGCATCCTGGATGCCCATTGCACACCCACACCATAAAGAACTCATGTATTTATCATATCTGATAACAATTATCAATGGAATCAAGGCAATGCTGGCTTATCATGCAGAATTTACTTCATAAATAGATGTGTTGTCTATATCCAATGTCACACAAGAACTTCAGATGAATGACTGGGTACACCTTGCATGCCATGGAATCCTTCATACTCAGAATCCATTCCAGTGTGCATTCACCTTGCATGATGGGGACTAGACAATACAGTATACATAAAATATCATTGCATGCTGCCTGAAAAACAATCCAGAGTTTGCATATCTTTCTGCATGTCATACTTTGGCTGAAAACTACCACATTCATACCTCTGCTGAGTAAACCTCTATCAACTCTGGCATTGTCAACAAGATCCATGATCATGAAATTTTTGTATCTCAAAGAAAAATAACCTATAGATCCCAGTGTCTGTTTAGCTTATAATATTTTTAAACTGTGCCACACACTATAAAAATGCAACCTTGGCAGAGGATGTAGCACACTGGGTGGGTATCAGTGCTGGTTCTGTAGTGAATTGTACCCACTGTGTTATGGTTGCACTCCTCAGTTACCACAGTATGTATATTAAGATACTGCTGGCCAACTTGGAGAATGCAGAGCTTTTCACTAGAGCTGTTATGGATTTACAGTTCACTGGCAGAACTACCAAGCCAGGCCACTTCATTTTCTTCAACCTTTCCTTGGCAGACAGGAACATCACTATCTTAAAGGCTGCAGAAGCCTTACCCTTCATATCAGTATTCAGGGAGTACTACCAACATCATTGTCCTCACCTAAGGACACCAGGAGTTGCCATACTCCCACTTATGGTCAACTCTTGATCTCCAGACATCTCAGTCATAGATGGTCTAGCAAGACTCACCCTGAAGATGGACACCTGCTCCCCTAGTCAACCACGGAGTGTTACGCTTACTGTGACAACTGGAGTAAACATAGTTGTGGAGAGCAAGATAGAGTAGAAGCAAGAGTCTGTTTGATAGTTGATGACTTAAGCAGAGTGAAGTCATCAATGTTGCACTCAATCCTTGAAGAAGGATCCTCTTGTGATGACGTGAAGTCCGAGTTCTTCACAGATGGGAAGCAGAGACATGAGCGAGAAGGGAATGACTTTAAGCAAGTGGAACTCCAGTAATCACAGTATGAATTGCATAGAACTAGATTACTGTTTACAAGTACAATGCTCGAGTATTTATACAATGCGAGATCTAGCATGGACCATCGGGTCCTGTAGGAAGGTAAAATGTGGAACAAAGAGGACAAAGAGGAATCAGAAGGAAATGGAGTTCCACTGTCTGGAAGAGCAGAATGTCAGAAAGCAGAACAAAAAGGAAGTCATACTCGGAGTAAACTGCCAAGTGACAATACAGCATCATATGGGAAGGATCGGATGACATCGGATGAGAACAGTCTCATCATGAGGAGTGAAAGAGTTTGAAGAAAGATAAAGAAAAAAATAAACGTGCCATACAGGAAAACTGTAACACGGAGGATCCCACCTTCCCCTCATTATCACACTCCTTGCCAGATGTAGGAGTATGACTCATCATGACCTGGGCTGATCCTCACCCACTGTACAGCTGTGCAGAACCCCTTATCCGCATATGGCATTAGATGCATTTCAGATCATCTGTTGATCCTTGCACTAATCCTCATCGCCCTGAGACAGCGGAGCTCCATTTGATCCTTTCATAGTTCCTGATGGGATCCTGTTCTTGATCTCCCATCACATGTATGCCCAATGGACTTTTCACCTTTTTGATCCTTTGATCCTGTCGACTTCCTTCCAATCTTCGCGACAATGGGACTTCTCTTTGATCCTTTCATTCCTTCCCAATGTGGGAAGCCTGTTTGATCCTTCAGGGATCACCCCTTTGCCCTGATGATCTGTGCACCATCAGTCTACTGTATATATAGAGTTACCTTTGGTCAGTGGTAGCTCTAAGTTAGCTCTATGCCAGAATATCTGCCTGTATTCATACTGCAACTCTCATTGACCTTATACTCACAATCCTATTCTCGCTCACTGGTGTACTGGCGATAGGATCCCTCTTGAGTCTCATCCACTCTCAACATCGCTATTGTTTCATGCCTCTTTGTCTTCCGGCTCTTCAAGGCATTAGCCTGTGCTTGTACCCTCAAGACTCTACTTTAGTCTTGCACATCTGTGCTTGACCTCTTGTATTCCCAGACAGTACTTGGCTGGGCTGGTTGGCTCACAGAACACTAGGTTGTATTACTGCTCACTACATCTCTTCTCTCATGAACAGTTGCGATTAACTTCACTAGGGCATTGGCTCGCAGTAAGCGTAACAACACCATCTTCCCCTCATTACCACACTTCTCATAGAGCACAGGAGCATGACTCATCATGACCTGGGCTGTCCCTACAGCCATTGTATAGCCACACAGGATTCCTTCTCTGCTTATGGTCTAGATGCATTTCTGATTATCTATCAGTCCCATCATTGATCCTCATCATCCCAAGACAGCGGATCCTTATTTGATTCTTTTTTAGTTTCTGATGGGATCCAGGACAACTTGGGAGTGGATATGAATTCTGGTGGATTGGGATCCAATGTGGGCAGGGATGCCAATGGATCATGGGGAAATGTGCAAGTTACCTTGAACTCAATAGGAATGGGAGTAGATACTGGCTTGACTTTTTGAGCCACTGGTTTATATGCTGCAAAGACACTAGCATGGTCTTCTGCCTCGGTAAATCTTTCAATACACTGGGCACAGTAATTTCTGGGTAAATGGGCTGGGTGGGACTCTAGGTAGACTGGATTTTTCACTGTTTGAATCCAAATGATCTAGTAGCTAAGCTTCAAAATGATGTGATCAGAATAGAGGGTTGTAGAGATATCTTGTGGGAAGATTAGAGAAAATACTGGCTGTTTAATAAATGTACTTGAATGAGCAATTCAGTTTCATTCTAGTGAATGGTCTAATACTGTGAGATTCATGATAGTGCCTTCTTTCTTGGGTGTGAGCAAGGTTTTGAAAGTGTTGCAAAATGGTGGCTTACATCAATGGTAGCCAGTTAAGATTTGGTAGCTTGGGCTTAGGTTACACTTGGTAAGAGCATAGCCCAGACAGGGGTCAAGGGTTAAAGGTCCAAGATCTGAGGTATTGGACATTGTAGAATCAAGGGTCCAGAACAATGGATATTAAAGGGTCAAGGGTCTGGACAAAGTCACAGACAGTCAACATTCAAGGAGCAAAGCATCCACTCAACAAGTCCAAGGACTCAAAAAGGAGAAAAGAAAAGAGAAATGTAACACCCACTATCACAGGTACCTTTTGTTGGGTGCAGTGGTCTTGGCTAAGCAATCACTGTGTGAGCTACCTTGGCCAGGCCCACTATCACAGATCCCCTTTGTCTGATGTAATGGTGTTATGCTTACCATGACAACTGGAGTTAACTCAGCTGTGGAGGAAGAATAAGAACAATAGTGAATGCCTGTTTGATAGATCAAAGACTTGTGTGGGATGAAGTTGATGGTGCCTTGCTCAACTCTGTTGATAGTGGGGTCCTCTTGCAAAGGTGTGAAGTTTGAGTTCTTCACACAGAGAGAAAGTGAATGGACATGAGCAAAAAGGAGGAATGACTTCAAGCTTGTGCTTCACCAGTTAACATGGTATATTCTACATAGAACTACCTTAATGTGTTTACAAATACAAGGCTTGAGTAGCTATACAATGAAGAGAAGTGCACAGACCATCAGGTCTGAGAGGATCTAAGGATCAATAAAGCATTCTGCAAGCAGAATAGAAGAAAGTGGAATAAACTAGGTTCTGCTGTCCATTATGGGCACAAGGAAGGAAAGAAAATGAAATAAATGCTTATCTATAACATTAGCTCCAGCCTAGAGTTGGAGTACCACCTTCAACTTTTTAGGCCTTGATGGCTGCAGTGGAGGCAAGTAGTGAAGGGGCAATCCTTCTGAGCATGTCCTGGTGCTGCTTTGTGACACATGGGGCAAGTATAGTTGGGGCAGTCTGGTTGTAAATTGTTCTTGCCTTGACAAACAAAGCATCAAAGGTGATGGGTGTAAGGGGGAGTTGGGTTAGGAGATATGAAGCCAGCAGGTCATTTTTGACTGATCATTTGTCCTTGACATCCATAGAGCATAGATAATGAACTTTCAGACCACTTTGGAAGGAGCTCTGGGAGTAAAGAGGGAGTGGGGTGCTCTGCAGGGGGGAGAGTAATGAGAACCCAGTTCATGAATCCTCCATCAGTGAGGGGTTCTCATCATCAGTTCCAGAGCAAGTGTTAGGATGAGGTCTTCCAGAGCTAGTGCTTCCTTTGAGGCACTAATCAGGGGGTGGCACAGAATGGGGGAAGAACTGGGAGTTTGGGAACTAGATGCCACAGAATTGTTTGGGACATTTTCTTTATCACTCCCATCCCAGGAGTGAAAGGATTGTTCCAAGGGGTAATAGCTTCATCAAGGTAGAAGCATTGGTACAAGTGAAGAAGGGACAAGATGATGGGATAGATTGTTTGTCAGTAATGGGAGTGGGGGTTTTGTTAAGGAGTCTAATGACCCTGAGATGTTGGAGGGTATTGAAAAGATATCATTGGGCTTCAGCAATGGTGGTGGTATCTATAAGGACATAAACAGGTTGGGCTGCAAGATATCTCCTTGTGTTCCATCATGCACACATTTGTTGGTATGAAGAGATAGGGTGACAGACATGAGGGTATCAAGGGGGCTGTTAGGCACAAAGGCTTGTTCTCTTCTGAGATGGGCATGGATGACAGGGTTGGCAAGTAGGGCAGTGATGGCCATGTGATGGTACTCAGAGGGGAAGCAGTGAAGATGGAGTGGGATTTGCTGTGGGAGTTAATTAACAGTGGTGTACATGGTAAGTGAGGAGTGGGTTGGATTGGCCTGCCACCAGTTGGTGCACCTTATAGCCTCTCTGCTACTGCTTCCATGTGGTGATCTCTTATCTCCTCGTCAGTCCCAATATTTTTCTGTCAAATGCCACAAGTTCTATGTATATGGACCCCCAAGTGTTTTCCACCAAGGACTAGCCCTTCCATTTGATCAGATATGTGTGTTGGGCAGGCAACCCTTGGTGTGCCAAAATAGCTTCAACTGCCCATTATTCCTCCTTCAATTATGTTCAGTGGTTTTGGGAAGAAGTTTACTTCATGTTTCTTTGTTTCCTTGTAGGGGGACAGGAGTGATATATGAAATACATTGTGTATTTTCCATGTTGGTGGGAGTTTGAGTCAATAGGAAATTGGGGAGAGGACTTGCATGATTTCAAAGGGTTCCTCTCTTCAAGAAGCAAGCTTTCATGTTGGGTACCTCAGTTTGAGGTTCTGGAAGTCTAGCCAGATCTTTTGTCCAGTCTTCCAGGGGGAGAATTTTAACATGACTCTGGTCAGTGTTTGTTATGCTTGGTGAGAACATAGCTCAGACAGGGATCAAGGGGTCAAGATCAAGAGTCCTAGATGATGGATATCATAGTATCAAATGACAAGGGAGCAGGAGTCTGGACATATGGTTGCAGACAGTTAAGGTCAAGGGTTTGAGGTACATATCAAACAATGAAGGGTCAAGGGGGCTAGAGCAAAGGTCCTAGATGATAGACATCATAGGGTCAAGAGTTTAAGGTATCAAACAATGAAGGGTCAAGAGGACTAGAGCAAAGGTCCTAGATGATATATATCTGGGAGCCCAAGCTAGGGAACAGTCAGGGGTTTCCAGGGATTTATATAATATTACAAGGTTCTATGTCTAAGCAGAAGTGGAAAGTTGTAGAACATTAAAGAAGGGTCATGTGACTGTAAGTCATCACAAATAAGAATTGAGTTATCAACTGATGTTGCAGGATGAAACATTATGAAAGAATAGAAGAAGTATGATAACATGGCAAGTGGGATAAAAAGATATCGAGTTGTGTGAAGAATAAGTTATTGTGAGATATGAAATGATAAGTCCAGAGAAAATAAGTAAAAAGGAGAAAGAAAAGGGGAAAATGTAACAGTCTTCTCTCAGGGATTATTTTGTCATGTAGGCCAAAGTGTTTGAAGACAGAGGAGAAGAAGAGTTTGGTAATGCCTGCTGTATTGATGGTTTTGTGCAAGGTTCAAAAAATACCCCTTTACTAAGCCCATGGTCTACCATGACCATAACAGAGTCAAAGCCAGAGCTAAATGGGAGGGTAGTGATCAGATTGATGGAGATCTGCTGAAAGGGGCAAGTGGCTGAGGAGGGTGTAGGTGATAGGGTAGGAATTGTTGAATGAGTCTGAACTTTGTTCACTTGTGTTACAGACATGTGTTTGTGCCCATTTGTTTTTCTTTCTATGGACTTATTCCCTCCTCACAATGGGAGTGCTCTCTCTTCTGATGTGTCCCCTATATTCCATTTAAGGTTGACAATGCACAAACTCATCAAACATCATATGGAGTGATGCTCTGTGACACAGCCACACTTCTGAGGTTATCAGCTGTGCCAATGATGTGCCAAGTATAGCAGAGACCAAATTTGTATGGCTTGATGTGGAGGATGATATTAATGTAGAATGACTCTAAGAATTATTCTATGTACTATATACTACATATGTTCAATCTGAAAAGTGTTTCACTTTCAAGGCCAGCCATTAAAACTTCTGGCATTATCTGATGGCTGTGAAATTTCTTCACAGCCCAGGCAGTCTGAGCACCATTAAGGCCACATCTATAGGCAGCCATAAAATGGCATGATCACAGGGCAAATCTGTTGAACAAGATTCTTAGAGTGAGAGCTTGAAATGCAAGGTAAATATGGCCTTACCATTGCATGGAAGTTAGTGGGGTAGCAGCAAGTGCAGAAATAACATTCCACTCAAGGTCAGCCTCTTTGGAAGACAGAGATTTAAGGCAATAGATCTGTTTTGCATACCCCAAGCACATCTCAATAAAGGTGTGTTCACTGTGAAATTTAGGTAAAAAAGATTACATGGAATCTATGTCAACAGCACTGAGTTTGCAAAAGGGATTTAACATTCAAGAAATATGACTCATTGAATAAAATGTAGTGGCAATGACAGTCCTTTGGCCTGGTTCACATTTGAATTGCTTGCACTCCATGAGAAGACCCTTGGTGTCATAGCCCTGTTTCTAATGAATCTGTTCCATCCCTGCAAACCAACCTGCCCACAGATGACTCCCAGGAAAGTAGAGTGGCTGGGGTTCTCCATTTGGTAGATGTGTGTGAGCCATATTGATCTTGATCTTTTGTGGTTTGCCATAAGTGCCAACAACGAGCTTTCCTTTGATGTCAGTCATTGGCACCTTAACCTCCCACTTTGCAGATGGTTTCTTTGGCATATAACAAACTGATAAGGCATTATCAGCATACTTGACATGAGATGTGACATTATAAAAAAACAAAGACATGCTCACCAAGACTTTTCCATCCAGGTAGGAACACATTCTGACAATATTCCACCACATCAACCTACTAATAGCCATCTGCGTACTGTCCCCACTTCCATCAGTAATCTAGTTCTCCAATCCATCACTGTGCAGTCTTCAATAACATCATTTTCTTTAGCCCATAATATTTCTGGACCATAAGATCTTCAAGAAAATGTACAATGTCAATTGCACAGATGTATTTGCTGATGCTCTGTAAGTGGAGCTTGATATCTACTACAAGTTCCTTATTTGTGATGCATGAGACCCTGGGATTTCATCACTGACAGAATGGTAGGTTTGTTCAATCATTGATGTATTGTCTGGTCCACTGACAAAGGCATTATGTGGACAAGCTCTCTTTTTCTTGTTGTTGCACAGTTTGTTTGGCAGTCTTTCCCCACTGATCTCCAACTACATTGAGGCTATTTCCAAGATCAGTAAAGGCAACAAGAAAATCCTTCATCACATGGAGGCACTCAGCTATGATTGGGGTGAGGGATTAAGCCTGAGTATTATCTTTTTGTTGTGGTTTTACAAGATCCTAAAGGTCTGCTAATGTCTGTTTTGCAACACCAATAGTTAAGGGATGCCAGTGCTCCCACCTGTAGTCATAAGAACTTGCCACCTTAACTTCATCTGATCTGAAGTTATGGTTTTCATCATCCCATCCATTGCCCCCATCCTCTGTGATGGTCTCATCATTCAAACATGGATAACAACTGTCAAATTGATAGGATGTGGGACCTGTTTCATTGTGAGCTAGTCACTTTCCCTTGACCCACCTGCTTGACACTCTCAAATTCAACCTCCTTAAGGATCTCTGGCCCTTGAAATGGATTTGTCAAGTATTCATGCCATCGAAGGCCTTGGATAGCAACAAGGTCATTCTCCTCATCAAATATTTCAATCCACAAGACTGACTGCTTGCACTTAGCCTGCTGAGTTGACTTGGAACCCACCAAAGGAAAAATGGGTATAGTGAGTTCCTGGGACTCTATATCCATGGCTGGGACATCCTGCTCATGCACAAACCCACTTTGAACCTGGAAGAATGTGTCATATACAATAAGAGGACCTCCATTTGATTTAGAAAGGGAGTGGTAGCCTTAGTGGATCTCTAAATTTACTGTAATGATAGGTCTAATGATGGGTTCAGGTTCCTATGATAAGGATTAGTGTCAGCATGACATAAAGTTGGAGAAAGCCTCAGACTCACCAGTATGTGAACTAGTGGAACTGTCTGAGTGTCTGAGTCATACTCAACAGCCTTAGCTTGAAGTTCAGCACCATGCAACTTTGCCTGCTTAGTGTTATGTGCTTTGGTGGTATTGCTGATTTGTGCATTGTGGCTGTGCTTCCACCTTCCCATGTGGTCTGACCAGTCTGCTGAAGGCTTGGCACTTGATGTGACACTATGCTTGGCTAACACTGGGCTTTTGTGGGACTCAGAAGTGCACCTTTGTTGCCTTTAATCCCTTTCTATCTCACACAAAATTGAAAATCAACTCTTGAAGCTCACAGCTTCAAATTTTGCTCAATAGGCAATAGAGAATCAAGTTTTCCAAGCATTTTGTATAGACTAAATTTTTACCCTTGATACAGTATGAATTGATTCTGATTTCCCCCTCTTGTCACACAATGTAACTGTTACAGAATTCACAGTTCACTGGCAGTACCACCGGACTGGACCAATTTATTCTTTTCTTCACCTTTCCTCAACGGACAGGGATACCATTATCCCAAGGCTCTAGCAAAGGCCTTACTTGTTACACCAGTACTCTAGGAGTACTATCATCATTGTGTTACGCTTACCATGACAACTGGAGTAAACACAGTTGTAGAGAGCGAAATCAAGAGTAAGCAGTGTTCTGTTTGATAGTCGACAACTTGAGCGGGGTGAAGTCGTCGATGTCGTACTCAACCCTTACGGAAGGGTTCTCTTGTAACGACGCGAAGTCCTAGTTCTTTGCAAGAAAAAGAAGGGACACGAGCGAGAAGAGAGTGGCTTTGAGCAAGTGGTACTCCAGTAATCGCGGTATAAATTGTGTAGAACTAGATTAGGTTTTACAAGTACAAGACTCGGATATTTATATGATGCGAGAACTGGCATGGACCATCAGGTCCCATAGGAAAAGTAAATGTTCTGCTTAGTCAGAACAAAGCAGAAGAAAAGGAATCGGAAGGGAAATGGAGTCCCGTTGTCAGGAAGAGCAGAATAGCAGCAAGCGGGAAGAGACGGGTGTCATACTCGGAAGGAATCTCCGAGTGACAATACAGCATCGTATGGGAAAGATCGGAAAACATCAGGTAGGGATGGTCCCTATCGTGAGGAGAGAAAGAGTTCAAGAGTAGTGAAAGGAAAAATAAATGCGCCAGTCACAAAACCGTAACATTAGCCCCTTTTTATGACTTGAAGTCCCACCTTCGAGACTTATTCTTCCATAGCCTCCTTAATCATCTCCACAGTTGACCTCGTAATTGGTAAGGTCATATGAGTCCTCGATTGACGGCTTTTCCCAGCAGAACTCCAGTGTGTGTCCTTGATGGCCACAGCATAGGCAAGTATAGAAGGGGCAGTCTGTTTGTGCATGGCCTGTGTTACGGAAATCCATGGTTCACCGGCAGTACCACCGGACCGGACCATTTCATTCTTTTCTTCGCCTTTTTCCTTGACGGATAAGGACCACGTTTACCTCAAGGCTCTGGCAGAAGCCTTACCGCGCGTACAGTACTCTGGGAGTACTATCATCATCGTCCTCGTCATAGGACATCCTCAGAGCCGCCATACTCTCGCTTATGGCCAATCAGCGTTCGTCTAGACATCTCGGAGATCGTCTAGCAAGACCTACCCTGAAGACGGACACACGTTCCATGTCAATCCCGAAACCCTCCGCCTTCCTTTCGTTATTCCGTTCCCCGCCGGTCGCAGGAACATGACTCGTCATGACCCACAACCCATGTATAGCCATGCGGAACTCCGTTCGCTTATGGCATTAGATGCGTCTTTGATCATCTGTGGATTCTCACGCTGATCCTCATCGCCCCGAGACAGCGGATCCCCTTTGATCCTATTTCCTCCTTCCGATGGAACCCCGTTCTTGACCTTCCATCATGTGTACAGCCCTATGGACCCTATAGCCATATTGGGCACGTTTCATCCTTTGATCCTGTTCGATCCCGTTGATCCCTTTCCGCTCTTCTTGACAACGGGACTCCCTTTGATCCTTTCACTCCTTCCCCTTATGGGAAGCCTATTTGATCCTATGGCGGATCACCCTTGACCCTGATGGTCCGTGCACCATTCAGGATAGTATATATAGAGTTACCTTCGTTCCCTGGTAGCTCTAAGCTAGTTCTACACAACGGATACCTGCCTGTATCTCTACTGCACTTCGGTGCCCCCTTTACTCACAATCCTATCCTTGTCTACTGGTGTACTGGTAGAGGGAACCGTCTAGAGTCTCGTCCACTCTATGACTTCGCCTCTATTTCACGATCTTCGTCTTCAAGCTCTTCGAGGTCTTAGTTGACGCTCGTACCTTCAAGACTTCTCATCGGTCTTGCATGTCCGTGCTTGACTTCTTGCACTCAACGGACGGTACTCCGCCGGGGCCGGTTGGCTCGCAGTACAAGGTTATATCACTGCTCACTTCCTCTCGTTCACACTTGTATAGTTGCGGCTAACTTCGCTAGGGCATCGGCTCGCAGTAAGCGTAACAGCCTGGCACTGTTTTGCAACAGACGGGCAAGTGTATTTGGGACAGTTGGGTCGTATATGGTCCGTACCCCCTACAAACAAAGCATCTGGTGCAATGGACGTAGTGTTATGGTTTTGCAACCGGCATGTTTATTTTTCTTTGTCTCCAGAACTCTTTCACTCCTCATGATAGAGACCATCTCTATCCGATGTCTTCCGATCTATCCCTTACAATGTTGTATTGTCACTCGGTGATTCTTCCCAAGTATGACACCCGTTTCTTCCTGCTCACTGATATTCCACTCTTCCAGACAGCAGGACTCCGTTTTCTTTCCGATTCCTCTTCTTCCATTTCGTTCTGAGTATTGGAACCCTTACCTTTCCTATGGGACCCGATGGTCCGTGCCAGATTTTACATCATATAAATATTCAAGTCTTGTATTCGTAAAACCCAATCTAGTTCTATGCAATTCATACTGCGTTTACTGGAGTTCCACTTGTTCGAAGTCACTCCCTTCTTGCTCGTGTCTCTCCTCCTTCTATTAGCAAAGAACTAGGACTTCACATCGTCACAAGAGAATCCCTGCTCTGGGATTGAGTGCGACATTGTTGACTTCGCTTAGCTTAAGTCGATGACTATCAAACAGAACATTGCTTTCTTCTGATTTCGCCCTCCACAACTGTGTTTACTCCAGTTGTCATGGTAAGTGTAACATGTAGGGAGATGTGGAGGCGCGGGGGGTAGGTGTGCAATTGATGTCAATGGGGTTGGTCAAGGACCCAGCGGGTGAGGGCGATACCGGAGCCACCTTTTTACCTTTGTCTCCTCGTTGGCCCTTGACATCCGAAGAATGGAGTCCTCCAATAATGATGTACTCCCTGGTGCTGTTTTTGGGGGATCGAGTAGGAGTGGGAGAGGGACGGTGGGCAAGGGGGAGAGTGGCCAGGATTCTATCCATGAGTCCCCCATCAGCAAAGGGGTTCTCTCCATTAGCTCTGGAGCAAATTCTTGGATGAGATCTCCTAGGGTCGACGCTTCTTTCGTCGGGCTTACTAGGGGCTGGCACAGGACTGGGGGTATCGTTTTCTTTATCGGACGTGGATAGAGGAGAGGAATCTACAGAGGTGGTGGTGGAGGGGGCAGTGGTGAGGTCTTCCCTAACTTTGATGTCACTGTCCCAGGTACAGAGGGGGTTATCCCAGGGAGTGATTGATTGGTCAAGGTAGAACTGCTGATACTGATGAGGGAGAGACCTAAAGATGGTTCGGATAATGGGGGCAATGACGATGACAGGGAGTTTGTTGAGGGCCGCAATGACTCCAAAGCGTTGGAGAGTGTTGTAGACAAATGTTTGGGCTTCGGAGATGGTGGTGTCCATAAGGACATGTCCGGGGTTAGGTTCGAGTACATCTCCCATAGAGATCTCATGCACTCACTTGACGGTGTGGAGGGATTGGGTGACAGCGATGAGGGTATCAATGGCGCCACCATGCACAAAAGCGTTGTCTTGTTTAAGATATCGGTGGATGACAGGGTTAGAGAGTAGGGAGCTAAGGGCCATTTGGCAGTGTTCGGGAGGGAAGCGGTGAAGGCGAAGGGGGGTGTCGATTGGGAGGTCATTGATGGTGGAGTACATGTTTTCGTTTCGAAGAAGACTGGGGATTGAGGGAAAGCCTGCCACCAGATGGTGTGCCTTATAGCTGTTCCTTGTAATAGTCCCGATTGGTTACTTCTTATCTCCCTGTCGGTCCCAATATTCCTGAAATAGTTCTGTGGAATGCTGTAGGTTCCGTGTGGATTCCCAAGTGTTTCCGCCACGGAATAGCCCTTCCATTTGACCAGATACGATCGTCGGGCTGGCAATCCATGGTGTGCCAAGATGTTTTCGACTTCCCATTCTTCTTCTCCTTCTATTATGTCTGGTGGTTCTGGGAAGAAGTTTTCTCCATGTTCCTCAGTTTCTTTGTAAGGGGATAGGAGAGAGGCGTGGAATACGTCATGGATTTTCCATGTTGGAGGGAGTTTTAGGCAGTAAGAGATTGGGGAAAGGTGTCAAAACCAACTCATCTGAGCTGTTCAAAGCTCTACTATCTACAATCACTTAATCCGACCTTATCCTATCCTTATCCGCCTCTCCTTTCCATCCAATCCGGTAGGACACCGGATCGGATTGACATCCGGATACCCGGACTCATACCGGACTCACTCGGACTCACTGTACGTATTGTACCTCGTGTTTTATCGTTTACTCTAGCGTCGGATACTGTCAGGGCTATACGAGCGTGCCTCCAAACTACTATAAAGTCGGTCCTTTCTCCCAGGACTCCCCTCAGTCGTTTCCACCCTCTTGGGCAGTGGCTGAGTTGGGCACTTCCTGCCCCCACTTAGTTTTCACAGGTTATGAGCCCTGCTAGCGTTCTCTAGCAACTTGGATCCCTGACAGATGACCCACACTCCCTCTGCGCGTTTTTTCAACGCTTATCCGGACAGTTCCAGCATCCCTGTTTGATCCGAACAAGTGTCCTCGCTTACTCAGCTATTTCGGCTATCACCTCACCTGCACGATGACGGCATCCGCTTCCAGTGACGCCACCTCATGTCCAATCCTTACCACACCAGACCATTACCAAGTATGGAAGGTCCGGATTATGGGAAAGCTTCGAATGGAGAAGGTTCTTGCTGTTGCACTTGGAACAGACCCCAATCCAGCAGCACCTTCCCCTGCAACACCACCCACATCCGGATTGTCCACTGGAAAGATGGCTACTGTGTCCGGAACATCCGGTACAACAGTTCTGGCCACCACAGCCTCATCTGAGGATATCCGGAAGTGGACGGAACGCGATGAGAAAGCCCATGGACTCATTCAAAGCCACATCTGTGATGCCCTCCTCATGCGCACTAAGGATTGCATGACATCCAAGGACCTCTTTGATGAGATCAAAAGTATCTATCAAACTCCAGACCTTGCATCCGCCTTCTACACCTACCTCCACCTCTTCTCTGCAAACTGGAATGGAACATCCGCCGCCTCGGATCACATCTCATCACTCCGGACACTAGAATCACAACTTGCTGGAATGAACTTTGTTGTGGATCCAAAGGTCCTGGCGTTTATCCTACTCAACTCACTCCCCAAGACCCCGGAATGGAGCTCTTTCACATCCTCAGTCATCAATACAATGGAGGAGAGTAAGCTAACCTTTGCGCACGTCAAAACCCGTGTCCTTGCTGAGGAAGCCCGCCTGTATCCATCTGGACACTCTGAATCCGCCCACAAGGCACTCACCAAGTCCAGTCCACAATCTGACAAATGGTGCATCCACCACCAGAGCTCCGGACACACATCCGATGAGTGCAAGTCTTACCGGTGCTGGGTAGAGGACCTTAGGAAAGGCAAAGGAAAGGGAAAGGGCAAGGAGAAGGCTCATGCATCTGAGGACCCACTGGATTCAACATCTGGACCTCTGGAATGTTCGCATGTAGCTACCGCACGTGTATCCAGTTCTTTAATCAAGTGTATTCAAGCCTACGTGATGTCCAAACCAACTGGAAAGCACCAAAATGAAATCATCATCAATTCCGGAGCATCCTCTCACATGGTTCCCCACCGATCCTGGTTCCGGACATACCGCAAACTCGATGCACCACGTCCGGTTTTGTTCTAGGCGGTTGAGTAGTTGGTCCTCGGCGCCTATCTAAAAATCCTTGAGCTGCTGCTTGATCCTTTCTTCCAAGAGTTTTGCGCTTCTTTTGGGCATGGTCCAGGTCTGATTGATCCCTTCTGTGGGGGTGTCTTTGGTTTGATAGGTCGGTGGGTCCTCCAGATAGATTTTCCGGAGGGACTCTGCCATCTCCTTTACTCCATGTCCTTTCGCAACCAGCTGTTCTATCATCCTGATTGCCTCGTTCTTTTCCTCTTTTTCTGCGGGTTTATCCTCGACGACCCGGTTTTGTATGGGTGGGCATGGCAATGGTTTGTCAGAGCGGGGTCCAGATCTCCAGTTTCTGGATCCCTTTCAATTGTCTTTGTGATTCCTGGTGGAACATCCTGGCTTCTTACATATGAAGCACTTGCCTTCTCTCATGAGCTTGGCCCTTTCTACCGGGGAGAGTCGGATGTAGTCAACATCCATAGTGTTGGGGTCTTGGTTACTGTTGGAGGCGCTTCCATATCCTCTGAATCCAGGTCTCCTGCCTTGGATATCTCTGATATGCTCATTTTGGTGGGCAAATTTTCCTGCCACTTTGATCCATGTATCGACCGTGAGTGGTTGTTCGTTGGAACCTAAAACTTTTTCCATAAGGTCATTATGAACTCCTTGACTGAAGGTTTTGCATAAAGTGGATTGATCAACGATCCCAGACTGAGCTGCCAAGAGTTTAAACTCGGAGGCAAATTTGTTGAATGCTTCCTCAGTATTGGGTCCTTGGCGGATGGCGTAAAGTTTTCTCCTGGCCGAAGATGTTTCATCGTGAATGGACATCATCCCCGAGAAGTCGTCTTTGAACTTTTCCCAGGTTTGTTTGGCTACTGGGATCAGCTTCTTAGCCATGCGTTCGTAATATCCTTCGGAGAAGGTCCTTCCTTTGCCCTTACTCATTCTGTTCAGAGCAGTGACGATCTTTGCCTGATCGTCGTACTTCGGATTGATGGTGAAGTATGCATCCATGGCATGGAGCCACCAGTTGGCATCGATGCTGTTTCCAGAGAACTCGTCAGGTAATCCGGCCTTTAATTCAGGCATCTTGTCTTTGGAGTCTGTGTCTGGATCTGGGGGAAGGGGGATTTGTTCGGGTTGTACCAGGGAGGGTGGTGCAGACCAATCGATGGGAGCGTCTTCTTCCTGGGGGGTTGGCTCAGGGACAGGGTTGGAGATTGGTTCGGGATAGGCAGTGGGTATGAAGAGTCCTACTGGAATGAAAGTTTGGGGCGGGAGAGCATGTGCTGGCCTTCCTTTAGCAAGATTCTGTTCTCGAACTCTTTCCTGAGCTCGTCTGTATCTTCCTTTTTCTTTGAGAGAGGCAAGTCTTCTCGGGAGAGGAAGATAGTCTGGGTGTCCGGTGGGAAGTTTCCAGAGGTCTGGAAGTCGGATAGACGGTGATGGGAGATCCACAGCTGGTGGAGACTCGGGGAAGACGATGGGGTGCGAAACCTCGATATGATGGGCGGGGCCTTCTGTTAAGGAACAGGGCCTAATCAGTAATCTAGTTCTTTTGTTACGCTTACCATGACGACTGGAGTTAACTCAGTCGTAGAGGGTGAACGAAGAGCAAGCAAAGTCTGTTTGATAGTTGTCGACTTAAGCTGAGCGAAGTTGACAATGTTGTACTCAACCCTAAGGAAGGGTCCTCTTGTAATGACTCGAAGTCCTAGTTCTTCGCAAAGGGAGAGGAGGGGAGAATCGAGCGAGAAGAGGACTTCTTCAAGCGAAGAGAACTCCAGTAAACGCAGTATGAATTGCATAGAACTAGATTAGGTTGCTACAAGTACAGGGCTCGAGTATTTATACGATGTGCGACCTAGCACAGACCATCGGGTCCCATAGGGATAGTCAAAGAGGAACCGGAAGGGAACGGAAAAAGGAAGGAGTCCCGCTGTCCGGAAGAGCGGAACAACAGCAAGCGGGAAGAAACAGAATGTCATACTCAGGAAGAATTGCTGAGTGACTGTACAGCATCATAGGGGAAAGTCGGAAGACATCAGATGGGAACGGTCCCATCGTGAAAAGGGAATGAGTCCGAAAACAAGAAAAGAGAAATAAACGTAGCGTAAGGGAAACCGTAACAGATACCCAGACTCGTACCGGACTCACTCGGACTCACTGTACATATTATACCTCATGTTCTATTGTTTACTCTAGCGTCGGATACTGTCGGGGCTATACGAGCGTGCCTCCAAACCACTATAAAGTCTGTCCTTTCTCCCAGGACTCCCCTCAGTCGTTTCCACCCTCTTGGGCAGCGGCTGAGGTGAGTATCTTACTTGTTACTTTAGTACTTTAGCTAATCTGTGTAGTTGGGCACTTCCTGCCCCTACTTAGGTGAATACAGTCGTTTCCACCCTCTTGGGCAGCGGCTGAGTTGGGCACTTCCTGCCCCTACTTAG
>JBBPLG010000525.1:0-18753 GCA_038089695.1 Xanthoconium separans | reverse complement strand
AAGAATATAAGTATGGATATTTTCAACTTGCCTCCTATGCATATGAATCAATTAGTACAATGTTAGCCATTGGATCTTAAAAGGCATCACTTACATGCTATAATTGCCATGAAAATAAAACACTCAGGATAATGTTTAATATGGCAAAATGTATAACTTACTTGCTGCCATTTCCAAAGAAGATGAGAGAATTGATTCAGCATTACTATAGGCCCATACATGTCAGAATGCAATCTTACATCCTGTGGTTTTGAAAGCAGCAGATTAATCACATTCATCATATATTAAAATAGAACTCACCATCTATCAATATCAGAGTAAAACAAGGTTTCAATAAAAATGAGTAGCAGCTACAAGTTATCAAAAAGCAGAACATACAAGCTATGGTTGATAGAAAGAGTAAACAGCAATGATTGAGGAATGAATTTCACTATGGCTGGCAGCACATGATAGAAGTACAACTTACCAGCTATAATTCCAAAAGAAGAGGATAAAATATCAAATCATTAAAGTGATTACACCCATCAAGCCCTATCACTTACATGCTTTGATCATCAGAACAGAAAGGAAAGAATAGTCAACAAGATCAGCATAAACCACAATATCAATGAAATACAACACACAGTCTATAATTATCAGAATGAAATGTGAAATGAGCATTAATCTGTTAATCAACAGAGCAGTTTCACTTACAAGCTGAGCATGGTAGATAGTGCATGAAATTATCAGCATAATAAATCACTCATGTTAGAGTATGTGACTTACAAGCTATGATTGCCAAGTAGAATGGAGAATACAAGTGCAATAATGAGCAATTGTATCCACCAGTAGTATAATATACATATAACTTACTTGCTATGGTTGTTGAAGCAGAATATAGAAAATGAATGGAATGGTTAGCATAGTTGGTTGCTGGGCTACTGAGCTTCCATACAAAACTTACAAGCTATAATTGCCAAGCACAAATCAATGAAAAATAATGGATAATCAATACTTAAAACTCACCATCTATATTTTCCAACCCAAATAAACAGAATGGATAGCCAAAATGAGCCCAGTCATCAACATGTCAGAATATAAACATACATTCTATAAAATAATCAGTATGCATTAACCAATTCTTAATTTGTCACTTACATGCTATGGCAAAAAGTAAGCCTCAATCTTATTTAGCCACCAATATGTTAAGTATGCAACTCACCAGCTACAATAAAAGATAAATATTGATTAGCATGAGTGCAATTTGTGATATTCCAGACTGCCAGCTCACTTCCTTTAATTCCCAGAGAAGAGAAAAGAATGAGAATGAAATAAACATTGGAATTAGAATTGACTAACTTACTTTCTATGATTTCCAAAGAGGGAAGAATAGTGAAATGATCAGCATAATCACATCCTGTAGTGCACAACTTACTCCCTATGAAAGGAAAGAGGAATGTACAAAGCATTCAGCAGAGTAATGGTGATTGATTGCTAAAATTGAGAGGAGGCAGGTTTAATTTCAAAACTAAACTTACCTGAATGTGTGGAAAGGAGCATGCAAGCTTATAAAGCTGCAGTTCTTTTATGTCCTTCATGGGAGGTATTGTTTTGTACACATCATTTATATCAGATATCAGGCTATATTCAGATAATCATATGAATATTCAAAATGACTTATTTACAAAAACCTACCTTTGAGCTGCATGCCCAACTGATTGTTCAGTGCTTTGTACTGACATAAGGAGCATTTGTAATGCTCCTTTGTGTATTCTACCTACAGTAATCTCAGAAAGACAAGCCAATGCCTAATAAACTTGATCACCTACCTTTATGCAAGTCTAGTATTCAAGTGAGTAACATAAGAATAAGAGATCATGATACAAACTTTGGAGTCGGACATAGGACTTTGGAGGATATTTCATTGCACAAAGGTGCCCAAATATATGCGCATTGCTAAAAATTTCTTCAATCAGTGGCTCAGCCTTTAACAACCGTTCCTGAAGTGGTAACTGTTGATCTTCAGGTTGCAGCCTTCCCAAAGCTATGGCTCGCAGTGCATCAAACTTCGTGAACAACACTATCACAGGGACTGACAACATGGTGAGCCCGAGGTGACAAGAATAAAAGGTGCCTCACTACTCCCAGTGTCACACTCGTTAAAGAATATTTCTTCGGACCGTTGGATTGCTCGCTCAACCTTATCCATCGAGATGCAATACCTGTCCAATAGAATGACTTGTCAATATACTATTTCTCAGTTTCAACCATTACCATATTGCAGAAATGCGTTTATCGAGACACGTCATGCTTGCACGGTCCGCGATAAAATCCATCACTCTAAGGAACTCATCTTCCCTACCCGCTTCGAAGCCCTGTGAATCATGGAACACGAATTTGTCGTGACTCCGAAAGATTAGTTCATTCTCGATGTCATGCAATCCGTGCTAAAGATGGTTGAGTAGGACATGCATCCATTCTTGTGAGTGTTGCCTACTTCCATCGATCCTTCAACTGTGGACAGATCAATCTAACATTGTGCAGTTGAGATATCCCGCGCGTCGCATGTACTCGTATGAACATGTACCTTGTTCCCATTGCTGTCATAGATCTCTAGGTCCTCTGTCGAGTCACAGATCGCCCGGAGAATGGTTGTCTTGCCAGCATTTGCTCGCCCGATGATGAGGATCCTGAAACGGCTGGTATTCTCAGGGAGGTTCTCGAAGCAAGTAGCATTTTCCGTCGACATTGCTGAGTGAAGAGAGTCGTGGCAAAAGCGAAGAGTGAAGTTCTTCCCACGATGTTTCTGGTCAGATACAACGGGTTGCCAGTTTCGCCACACCTCGCCGCGTCGCGTGAAGAGCGTTCTGCCCTGACTTGCCTCGCTTACCACTCACCATCTTACCTGGTTCTTGTGAGTTGATTATCGCTGATCTCCGACTGTCTGGTGAAAGTGTCTTTGGTTTTTTTCCTCGTTGACATTGACAGCTCGATACGGCAAACGTGCTATGAGAGCGAGGATGAGAGGGACCAGACGAGCTTTCTGGTGCGTGTTTGAGACATCCCGTACGTCTCTTTTTTTATTTTGCATACCCAGGATGGTGGTTTAATCGTGAATGATCATGACATTGATCTCTTCCGCCTGTATCCACCATTTGACCAGTACGGGATACAGTCGTATCACGTTTACTTGGAACATCGGGGGTGTTTCAGCGAACGTGTACTCTACCCAACGTACCGAAGGTGACAGGGTATTATGTGAGGTCAAGATGCATAACAAAGATGCGACTTTGCCAGTCGCTTGCTCTCGTTCTACTTGACGACGCGGTCCATCACCACTCTCCCTACTCTTGCAACGACCCTCACAGCGCGTGGTCACGCCGAGCAAAACCTTCGCTTCATCCTTCACAAATATTGCAGCAACGCCGTCTTGCATCTCTGGTCCTTGTACGTTCATCCCTTGCGCATCGTTCCATCCCACCCACCCTTTCTCAGTCATGACATTCTAAACGCCCACTGCGCACCGCATACTACACTCCCGCATCTACCTTCCCTCCAACGAGGCGCTGAAATCGGCCGACTGGCTCGCCGCCAACCTAACCAGGTTTCGCTAAGTCGACCTCAAGCTGTTCCACATTCGCTGACATTCTTTGCCAGCATTGATCTTGCGGTCGCTGGTGCACAACGACAGCTCTTTCATTTCTCTGACGTACCTTTTTTTTTTGCTGCTCGTGCTACCCACTTGTGTTCTACCGACTTGTATACGACAGCATTCAAAGAAGACACCACCCAAACCCGAGCTTGGTGTACCGAAAAGATCTTGCTTACACATTGGAGTCGAGACGACGCTTGCTCGCTCCAGGTGTGTGTACACTCGTGCTAGTGAATGCATGCTGATTTTTCCTAGTTCTGACGTTAGGACATGGGGACTTTTGGGCGGCAGCCGAATCTCCAGGCGTTCAGCAGTGAGATCGAGGGGGATGTTGCACTGGCATCCCATACACATTGGTTGAACGAGTGATACTACACCATCGCAGAACTCGACAGTGGATGAATAGAAATGTACCAAAACCGCGGATGGCATGGATAGGATGGAGTAGGTGGCACCCCGTGTCAATGTTTTACTCGTTACTTCGTCGTTCGTTAATTGATTACCATCACGGCTAATACTATCACATCTCGTACGTATGAGAGCCTAACGTTTCCCGACGCCGAACCAAAATTATAGAAATCATCAGTGTGAATTAGAAGAGACGTACCAACCCCCACCAGTGCCCGACATTCGGCATCCACATCGGCATCTAAAGCCACATCAGGCTCGTCCTCACCCTCGAGGGCGTCCAGAGCGGCCAAATGATCAGCCTCCGAGTCGAACCGAGGAATAAAATATACAGATAAACATTACTAACACCGCCAAGCTAACCATCTGCATCGTGGAGGTCTTGTAAGACGACGCAGTGGACGGAGAGGCAGAGGGAGAGCGGGGTGGAAATGGTGGGTGATTGACGGGGATTTCGGCCGGATCTGAGTCAGGCATGGGCGTGTGATCGGAAGGGTCAGGGAGGTGGGGTGAGAGCGGGGGGCAGCGTGGAAAGCTGTTTCAGAAGGGGAGACAAGGACTGCCAGGGCTGCCATGGCGTCCGATAGGGGCTAGAGAGGGTAAAGAGGAATAGGGAACCGGGAATGCATGGTATTTGCCATGCGGTAGGGGATATGGAGCGGGTGTGTGTGGGTAGGAGTGGTAAAGATGATACGACTGCAGGTGGTACTGATAGTTCTGATGGCTTGGACTGCGCGCGATGGGTGACCACGTCCCTGCTGGTGATTGACGCGCGGGGACGACGGGGGATGGGGCTGACCGTTGAAACGTTGATGGGGGGATAGGGTATTGGTACCAGTACGGGGCATGAGCATGATATCCGAGTCCCAGAGCTTCAACGCCAGTACATAAATCCGATGAATATAAGAGTTTTCTCATTCAAAAGGCCGCTCGGGATGCAATCTATGACTAGTCATGACTCTCCACGGGTGTTGATTGAAACAATGTCTGGTCGCCTTCTCGACAAATCAGAACAAGCCTCCGCATTTGAATTGCTCCCGGTCTTTAACAAGCATGAGTTGATCTTATCCATCACGACCAGCATTGATCATGCTCGCATTCAAAAGCATGTGACAGAATACTATCGATATGCCATGTTCTCTCATAAATGGGAACCCGATGACCCTGCGTTCGATCAAGTTCATCCCACTGTCGTTTATGCCCTCGAGGAGTCTTCCGGTAACAATAAGCTTAAAATGTTCTGTGAAACCGCGCGGGATGCTGGGTTGCATTGGGCGTGGAGCGATACCTGCTGCATCAATAAAGCAGATCCCATCGTGCTCCAGGAAGCTCTGGTTTCTATGTTCAAGTGGTACCAAGGTTGCGCTCAGACAGATGTTGGTATTACTCCGTGGCGTTCACTCTCCGTCGTGGCGTGGCGATCTTGTGAAGAGCATCTGGAATTCTCATGTCTGGACATTCCAGGAATATCATGCCTCAATGGTCATCCGTTTCTACAATGAAGACTGGACACTCTACAGGGACCTCGACATTCCAAATCATAATCAATCACTCAAGATCCTTGAGGAGATAGAGGAGGCGACGAGCATTTCTACGAAAGCATTGATGGTGCTCCAGTCTGGGCTAGATGATGTACGGAAAAAGCTATGTCTCGCTTCGGAACGAGAGACGACGCTGTTGGAGGATGAGGCGTATTCACTGCTTGGCATATTTTCGACCTCACTGCCGGTCGTCTATGGCGATGGAAATCAAGCACTCGGGAAATTGTTATCACAGCTACTGACGAGCTCGGGAGACACGAGTATCCTTGCCTGGACCGGGGAGTCGGGAAGATTCAACAGCTGCCTTCCAGCGCGCATCCGCGTGTACAGCCCGCCGCTGACCAACCACATCCCGCCAGCTCTCACAGGTTCCGAGATGAGGATCATCGTTTCCGAATTGTGCAAATCATCCCTTGATTTCACCTTGGTCACGAAGTTCTATGACTAACTTGACAAACTCCGCGTCCCGTCATTCTCAGGGAAACGGATGACACTTCCGTGCGTTGCTTTCAAACTTGGGCCATTGAACGCCGGGGTTTCTCGTAGCAGCAGGTCGGAACAAGTTTTTAGTGGGAAGGTAGCTGCACTCGGGGCAGTGGGAATCAGAACGAAGGAGGATCTTTCTCGGCTTAAAACTCTTTACCTTATTCACCCATGGATCGACTTTCTGCCCGACAGGCGTCTAGAGGGAAGTGTAGCCGAGATGGTACTTGAAGACATAGACGACAAATCTTCTATAACAAACGAACCATTTTCACTCCCTCGCCCTTCGACCCCCGTTTCTCCGCGTCCACGAAAGGCGACCCGTGCCTCCCGCTTCGCGTTCCCATTTGGTGGATTCACCGCGCCGCCTCCCCCAGAGGAAACCCCTCCACCGCCGACGGAAAAACAAGTGCGAGCCCTCCGAGCTCTCGCCCGATTAACTCAACCATTTGGGGCGCTGCTACTTACACCAAACCGTGGAAACATGTCAGCGTACAGGAGGGTTGCCGCGGATAGTCTCATCACCGTCCAGGTCAAGGAGATCACGCCAGTGGTTTTAGAAGAGCTGGTAGAAAACGTGCGAGCCCTGGATGTCCTTTAACGATTGGTTAGTGTATGTGAGCAGGGAGTGTACAGCACACCGGCAAATATCAACAATCAAGTTGTTATGTTCATCATGAAAGATATGGCTCTTGGTCTATTCGGTATCCGTGCCTTCTACTACTTTCTCACCATCTTCCGAAAATTTTACATTCTTCTGTTCAAATCTTAACAATGCTGCACAGCGGATAACGCAAAGCGACGACCTACCGGGTCAGACGATGATTTACCCACGCATTTCGTATGGGCTATGAGGAGCGATGACCGTCGGAAAGGGACTACGCTGCGACGAGCCCAGGTACTCACCGCCGTACGCGACCAGATCGCCATTCTCGTTTGTAAAGTCGACACGGGTATAAGCCAAGTTTTTCCCTGGAGAAGCAGATCGTCAGTGGCGTTGGCCCTTTCAGTGCGCGTGCGTGCGCGTGTCAAGTTCTCGTACCCAACGCAGTGATCGTTGCCGTGGCGTTGAGGACGTCCCCGACCGTACCGGCGGGTCGGACAAAGGAAGTGCTGACGTCCGTCGAGACGCCTGTCATGTCATGTCCATTGGAGGCGACGGCCAAGGAACCAAGGGTATCCATGAGCGACAGGATCAGTCCACCTGGACGGTCTGTTGTATCCAGCGTATATCAGCCCTTTAAAAAAGGAATCATCCCGAGGAGGATGTGGACGTACTCCGACCCTGTTGACTAAGTACAAAGTCAAACGCTCATGTCGGACAACGTTGGAAGCGATAAAGACGCACGGTTATAAGACTCTATTTTGAGCTTTGTGTCGACGCGACCGGGGGTCGCCTGGGTAATTACAAGCTGTAATTTGACGAGATCAGAGTTTATATTGGAACGGGAACAGTGAACACAAACGTTTGGAAAGCATTGTGCAAAATGTCCTTGATACCGTGCTCAGAAACATAGGCATACTCAATGGATAAACGAACATACCTTTATTCTCGATAAAGGACTTCCAGACCTGAACGTATGGTATACGTTTTTATTCAGAGAAAGGACAAGGAGATGCGCTCACCCTCAGAGTAAAGCGGAGACAAGGTGCTTAGGTAAGCACTGAACACCGACATGTCCGAGTTCCACTCGTCGCTCGTTCCATGGCAAGGTAGGCAGGCACATAGTACAAGATCACGTAGGGCCCGCGAAGCTATCCCAGCGGAATTAGGAGTCAGCGTAACCAGTGCAAAAGACCGCAAGTTTGTTGGATTCTTCCATCCTTACTGGTGAGTGTGGTCTTTCCGAGTGCTCGTCGTGCACCTCCGCATGTCAGCTCATGAGAACATTCAAGCAATGCAGGGGGTGGAGGTGAGCGCGTCCTCTGGACTGCCGTTTCACATATACAGCACGAGCACACAAACATAATCTGCGTCGTCTACTCTGGCGACGTCAATGGGTCAAAACAAGAAATTACCGAAAAGTACAGGTGAGACGATACTCGCTCTCGCTCGATCTTCATCCCCAACCACAGCGCTAGGTTCGCTTCGCAATCATTCTTGAACTGTCCACGCTTCATTTCGTATTCTTGAAATCGAAGGGCCTAGTCGAGGGTTCACGTTGGCCTAGGTTCACTATTCTCGGCCAGAGCCTCGGTTCTATGTATCTCGTATGGGAAGCAATGTCACGGTTTATCCCAGACCTTTACATCGGTATGTCCTGGCCGTCGACCTACGTCTCTTTACATCATTTTACTTGCAATTTCAGATACAATGGGCTACGCCTTTACCTTTCCGACGGTAGCTTGGTTGACGAGGGCTTCTGTTCCCATCGGAGCATACGTTCATTACCCAACCATTTCCACCGACATGCTTTCTCGCGTTCGAGGTGAGTCCTGGAAAGTACGACTATGAGTACTCTACCCATGTTGTTGCGCCAATCTCAAGATTGGGACAGTTATTATCGTTTGACGATGTACTATTATGCTCTCTTCCTCTCCCATGCTCAGTTCCTGTTGGTCAACTCGTCATGGACACGCAAGCACATCGCATCAATTATTTCACATGAACATTTCGGTCCAGTAATCCAGCGACACACTGATTCACTCCACTACTGTTCGTGAAGCTCTTCCTTTCTGGCTCGGTCATCCGATTGGCCATAAATGGGCCAGGTTCAGCGAGTGTCAACAAGGTCGACAAGGTCACACCTATGATCGTGTATCCCCCCTGCAATACTCGAGAGATGGCCAAATTTTCATTACAAAACAGAGAGCGAATCATTCTAAGCGTCGCCCAATTTCGGTACGTTCATTCTTATGCAGGGTCCAGACGGGCATTGCCGAGCGTTGATATGAGACCAGGCCAGAGAAGAATCTCCCTGCACAGTTCCATGCATTCGCACAGCTTTTGATGGATCACCCCGAGTACAAAACGCAGGACGGGTCATGTAATGACTCGGTTCGACTAGTTTTGCTTGGTGGCGCGCAACATCAGGATGACTTGAATAGGGTCGAGAAGTTGCGCGCATTGGCAAAAGAGTTGGGCATCTAGGTACGTCGATTCTCGACGTAAAACCATCGTGCTTCGCTAAACCTGTCCATCAGAGCCAAGTTACGTTCGTCGTCAACGCTCCCTATCCCGACATGCTGGCCTGGCTTTCTCGTTCGAGCATTGGTCTTAGTACCATGATCGACGAACACTTTGGGATCAATGTCGTCGAATTCATGGTAAGCAGTGTACATCCGCGAGACCTTGGCGCGCGAGGCGCATGTTCACCACGTGTTTTTATATGGTAATTAGGCCGCAGGTGTCGTTCCCCTCACCCATGTTTCTGGAGGCCCACTGAGCACATCGTCGTGCCCTACAAGTCACAGCCTACTGGCTTCCATTCACGGACACCGAGCGAATTCGCTACTGCCATCCACGAGGTAAGTTTTTTTGTTTCGTGACCGCTGCTGTGCTACGGTGTCTCCTCGTGGCGTACATGAGTGTGGATGCTGATACTGCCTGATAGATTTCGACGATGGACGCTGCCACGGAGTGAGGGTATAGAGAGCGAGCTAGGCGGTGGGCTGTCGAGAGGTTCTCGGAGGAAGAATTTGTCAAGGATTGGGAAGGGAGTGGATGGCTGGCATGCATCCGGTGATGATGACAAGCTCTTCAGAGCAGGATTGGTATGATTGATTTGGGATGCAGAGGTCAGTCACGGACCGGTCTGTCATTCTTGACGTAGCTGACGTATGCAGTGAACGGATCCTTGGAGGATATGTATTTTCGTCCACATGCTAGTTTACATCCCGCAAAACATCGTTTGTCAGAAACTCTCGTGTACTACTCCTAACGGGCACAACTTTATGACCCACTCAGTGAGCAAAGCACCATACATTGTGTCCCGGATGGCGGTACTAATTGGATTTTGTGAACTCTTCCAGATCTACCCCCAGAAGATTGACAACTTGTAGAACTGGGTCCTGTAAGTCTATTTTTGTGGCGCATTCTCTCCGAAGATCAACTAGAAGGATCTCTCAAGAAGGGAGCAGGCTGGTGAGCGAGTAGGGGGCTGAGAGTGATTTGAATGCCACCTGTCCATGTCTGACTTGATGGCATACCTGCAATTGATGCCTTTTTTAGGAGTAATCTTGTTGCAGACAATGGTGACCACATTCATGTTCATCATTGATTGTGGTGACTACATGTCTTGATCTGTCCAATTTCCATGTCCTCCACTACTTTGTTATTGAATATTTCATGTTTTTCTGGTTCCAGTGTCAATGAGCTAGCACAGCAGACAGTGCAAAATGATGACATACCTGGTTGGATGATGATTTAGATGTGGAGCCTGTAGCCCAAGCAAATATGTGGGTCCTGGCACTTCCAGAGTCTGAACATGACAATGCCATGTCCACTACAGGGTACCCATTTGTACCAAGGTTCTGCTTTGACATTGTCAAATTTCCCTGAGCTGCTTTTGACAGGCACACAGTGAACGCTGGCTCCAAAAAGACTGCATCTAGGCACTTTGAGTTTGGAGAGCCTGAACATGAACAGAGTTTTCATCCAGACAAGTATAAGCAATGCATGGATGTCCTGATGCACTTACTGGCCATTGCTGATTTTCTTTTTGAAGGAATTGAGGACCCTGACTATAGGTTCATATTCAACCCTTAACTCAACCTTCACTCAAGCATCAGATGATGTGTGTTGCTAGGCATACATCAGCAGACTCATCCTTTGCAGGGATGAGTGTAGGGTATGTTTGGCAAGAATCAGTCAATCATGGTTGGTCCAGTGTATCCATCTCATCAATCAAAAAGTGCCAGTTTTAAGACTCTGCTTTGAGCTTCATCTCAACATGACTGGTGATTTTGTTCACTTATGAGAAACTGTGAACTTCAGTGCTAAGAATTTGACTCAATATCCAGCTTTTCATCAAACATCTGTCTAGATTGTGCTTGTACCATTTTCTGTGCATTGCACAACCATACTGTAACTCTAATGATATGTAAAGAATGATAACTATTTACAGTAGTATGTCACAATGAATGGTTTGCCATTGGTTTCTTGATTAGGAGAGCTCATCTTTGTACTATTAGTGTTGGAGACTATATTGAGGCAATGGATTTTCACATCTACATACATCTGCACCACAAATTCACATTCTCTATACAAGTACAGCATGGAATACCTATCTTAGTCAAGCAGCACATTGAATAGAGCTCCTCAAAAGAATGCATGCATAGTACTACCACAAGAATAGTATTTTATTCAGGCCCTCCCTTTAAAATAGAGTTATTGACAGACAAAATATTCAATTATCTGGCTAACTCACCCATACAGTGCCACATAACAAGGTTGACAACCATACTCACTTTCTTCACTTCTGATGCTTGGCCATATTGCTCACAGATATCATTGAGGGGAGCTTTCAATCTTGCAGATATGTCTGATGCCTTGTACTTTTGAGCAGAAGAAAAGACAGCTTGCTTGTCATTTCCTTGGAATAGAAAGGGAGAATGCTCCAATATAATCAGCATCTCTACAAATTAATGGTTTTTATTGTTGTATACAAAATATGATCAAAACCCACCAATTCCAGCCTGAAGAATCTGTTTCCATGTGACAAGGTTGATCTTCAAACTTTATTAGCTTGAGCTGAATAAACACATTAATATACCTACTTGATTGTCTGAGTTTACTGCCTGGTATATTTATATCCAACACAAAAGTAAACATGAAGAATATAAGTATGGATATTTTCAACTTGCCTCCTATCAATATGAATTGATTAGTACAATATTTGGCCATTTGGATCTTAAAATGCATCACTTACATGCTATAATTCCCATGAAAATAAAACAATCAGGATAATTTTTAATATATAACTTACTTGCTGCAATTTCCAAAGAAAGAATTGATTCAGCATTACTACAGGCCCATATATGTCAGAATGCAATCTTACATCCTATGGTTTTGAAAGCAGATTAATTACATCCAATATATTAAAATAGAACTCACCATCTATTAATATCAGAGTAAAACAAGGTTTCAATAAAAGTGAGTGGCAGCTACAAGTCATCAAAAAGCAAAACATACAAGCTATGATTGATAGAAAGAGTAAACAGCAATAATTGAGGAATGAATTTCACTATGGCCAGCAGCACATGATAGAATTACAACTTACCAGCTATAATTCCCAAAGAAGAGGATGAAATATCAAATCATTAGAGTGATTACACCCATCAGCCCTATCACTTACATGCTTTGATCATCAGAATGGGAAAAAAAAGAATAGTCAATAAGATCAGTATAAACCACAATATGAATGAAATACAACACACAGTCTATAATCATCAGAATGAAATGTGAAATGAATAATCTGTTAATCAACAGAGCAGTTTCACTTACAAGCTGAACATGGAAAATAGTGTGCATGAAAATAAATCACTCATGTTAGAGTATGTGACTTACAAGCTATGATTTCCAAGTAAAACAGAGAATACAAGTGCATGATGAGCAATTGTATCCACAAGCAGTAGAATATACATATAACTTACTTGCTATGGTTGTTGAAGTAGGATATGGAAAATGCATAGTTGGTTACTGAGCTACCAAGCTTCCATACAAAACTTACAAGCTATAATTGCCAAGCACAAATAAATTAAAAATAATGGATAATCAATACTTAAAACTCACTGTCTATATTTTCCAACCCAAATAAAAATGAACCACAGTCATCAACATGTCAGAATATAAACATACATTCTATAATGGATTGCCAGGAATATAAGATAGTCAGTATAATAGCCAATTCTTGATGTGTGACTTACATGCTATGGAAAAAAGTGAACATCAATCTTATTTAGCCACCATTGAATATGTCAAATTGTGCAACTCACCAGCTACAATAAAAGACAAATATTGATTAGCATGAGTGCAATTTGTGATATTCCAGACTGCTAGCTCACTTTCTATAATTTCCAGAGGAGAGAAAAGAATGAGAATGAAATAAACATTGGAATTAGAATTGACTAACTTACTTTCTATGATTTCCAATAACAGTGAAATAATCAGCATAATCATATCCTGTAGTGCACAACTTACTCCCTATGAAAGGAAAGAGGAATGTACAAAGCATTCAGCAGAGTGATGGTGATTGATTGCTAAAATTGAGAGGAGGCAGGTTTAATTTCAAAACTAAACTTACCTGAATGTGTGGAAATGAGCATGCAAGCTTATAAAGCTGCAGTTCTTTTATGTCCTTCATGGGAGGCATTGTTTTGTACACATCATTTATATCAGATATCAGGCTATATTCAGATAATCATATGAATATTCAAAATGACTTGTTTACAAAAACCTACCTTTGAGCTGCATGCACAACTGATTGTTCAGTGCTTTGTACTGACATAAGGAGCATTTGCAATGCTCCTCTGTGTATTCTACCTACAGTAATCTCAGAAAGACAAGCCAATCCCCAATAAGCTTGATTACCTACCCTTATGCAAGTCTAGTATTCAAGTGAGTAACATAAGCATAAGAGACCATGCTACAAACCTCGGAGTCGGACATGGGACTTTGGAGGATATCTCATTGTACAAAGGCGCCCAAGTATATTTGCTGTGCTAAAAACCCCTTCAATCAGTGGCTCAGCCTTTAACAACCGTTCCTGAAGTGGTAACTGTTGATCTTCAGGTTGCAGCCTTCCCAAAGCTATGGCTCGCAGTGCATCAAACTTCGTGAACAACACTATCACAGGGACTGACAACATGGTGAGCCCGAGGTGACAAGAATAAAAGGTGCCTCACTACTCCCAGTGTCACACTCGTTAAAGAATATTTCTTCGGACCGTTGGATTGCTCGCTCAACCTTATCCATCGAGATGCAATACCTGTCCAATAGAATGACTTGTCAATATACTATTTCTCAGTTTCAACCATTACCATATTGCAGAAATGCGTTTATCGAGACACGTCATGCTTGCACGGTCCGCGATAAAATCCATCACTCTAAGGAACTCATCTTCCCTACCCGCTTCGAAGCCCTGTGAATCATGGAACACGAATTTGTCGTGACTCCGAAAGATTAGTTCATTCTCGATGTCATGCAATCCGTGCTAAAGATGGTTGAGTAGGACATGCATCCATTCTTGTGAGTGTTGCCTACTTCCATCGATCCTTCAACTGTGGACAGATCAATCTAACATTGTGCAGTTGAGATATCCCGCGCGTCGCATGTACTCGTATGAACATGTACCTTGTTCCCATTGCTGTCATAGATCTCTAGGTCCTCTGTCGAGTCACAGATCGCCCGGAGAATGGTTGTCTTGCCAGCATTTGCTCGCCCGATGATGAGGATCCTGAAACGGCTGGTATTCTCAGGGAGGTTCTCGAAGCAAGTAGCATTTTCCGTCGACATTGCTGAGTGAAGAGAGTCGTGGCAAAAGCGAAGAGTGAAGTTCTTCCCACGATGTTTCTGGTCAGATACAACGGGTTGCCAGTTTCGCCACACCTCGCCGCGTCGCGTGAAGAGCGTTCTGCCCTGACTTGCCTCGCTTACCACTCACCATCTTACCTGGTTCTTGTGAGTTGATTATCGCTGATCTCCGACTGTCTGGTGAAAGTGTCTTTGGTTTTTTTCCTCGTTGACATTGACAGCTCGATACGGCAAACGTGCTATGAGAGCGAGGATGAGAGGGACCAGACGAGCTTTCTGGTGCGTGTTTGAGACATCCCGTACGTCTCTTTTTTTATTTTGCATACCCAGGATGGTGGTTTAATCGTGAATGATCATGACATTGATCTCTTCCGCCTGTATCCACCATTTGACCAGTACGGGATACAGTCGTATCACGTTTACTTGGAACATCGGGGGTGTTTCAGCGAACGTGTACTCTACCCAACGTACCGAAGGTGACAGGGTATTATGTGAGGTCAAGATGCATAACAAAGATGCGACTTTGCCAGTCGCTTGCTCTCGTTCTACTTGACGACGCGGTCCATCACCACTCTCCCTACTCTTGCAACGACCCTCACAGCGCGTGGTCACGCCGAGCAAAACCTTCGCTTCATCCTTCACAAATATTGCAGCAACGCCGTCTTGCATCTCTGGTCCTTGTACGTTCATCCCTTGCGCATCGTTCCATCCCACCCACCCTTTCTCAGTCATGACATTCTAAACGCCCACTGCGCACCGCATACTACACTCCCGCATCTACCTTCCCTCCAACGAGGCGCTGAAATCGGCCGACTGGCTCGCCGCCAACCTAACCAGGTTTCGCTAAGTCGACCTCAAGCTGTTCCACATTCGCTGACATTCTTTGCCAGCATTGATCTTGCGGTCGCTGGTGCACAACGACAGCTCTTTCATTTCTCTGACGTACCTTTTTTTTTTGCTGCTCGTGCTACCCACTTGTGTTCTACCGACTTGTATACGACAGCATTCAAAGAAGACACCACCCAAACCCGAGCTTGGTGTACCGAAAAGATCTTGCTTACACATTGGAGTCGAGACGACGCTTGCTCGCTCCAGGTGTGTGTACACTCGTGCTAGTGAATGCATGCTGATTTTTCCTAGTTCTGACGTTAGGACATGGGGACTTTTGGGCGGCAGCCGAATCTCCAGGCGTTCAGCAGTGAGATCGAGGGGGATGTTGCACTGGCATCCCATACACATTGGTTGAACGAGTGATACTACACCATCGCAGAACTCGACAGTGGATGAATAGAAATGTACCAAAACCGCGGATGGCATGGATAGGATGGAGTAGGTGGCACCCCGTGTCAATGTTTTACTCGTTACTTCGTCGTTCGTTAATTGATTACCATCACGGCTAATACTATCACATCTCGTACGTATGAGAGCCTAACGTTTCCCGACGCCGAACCAAAATTATAGAAATCATCAGTGTGAATTAGAAGAGACGTACCAACCCCCACCAGTGCCCGACATTCGGCATCCACATCGGCATCTAAAGCCACATCAGGCTCGTCCTCACCCTCGAGGGCGTCCAGAGCGGCCAAATGATCAGCCTCCGAGTCGAACCGAGGAATAAAATATACAGATAAACATTACTAACACCGCCAAGCTAACCATCTGCATCGTGGAGGTCTTGTAAGACGACGCAGTGGACGGAGAGGCAGAGGGAGAGCGGGGTGGAAATGGTGGGTGATTGACGGGGATTTCGGCCGGATCTGAGTCAGGCATGGGCGTGTGATCGGAAGGGTCAGGGAGGTGGGGTGAGAGCGGGGGGCAGCGTGGAAAGCTGTTTCAGAAGGGGAGACAAGGACTGCCAGGGCTGCCATGGCGTCCGATAGGGGCTAGAGAGGGTAAAGAGGAATAGGGAACCGGGAATGCATGGTATTTGCCATGCGGTAGGGGATATGGAGCGGGTGTGTGTGGGTAGGAGTGGTAAAGATGATACGACTGCAGGTGGTACTGATAGTTCTGATGGCTTGGACTGCGCGCGATGGGTGACCACGTCCCTGCTGGTGATTGACGCGCGGGGACGACGGGGGATGGGGCTGACCGTTGAAACGTTGATGGGGGGATAGGGTATTGGTACCAGTACGGGGCATGAGCATGATATCCGAGTCCCAGAGCTTCAACGCCAGTACATAAATCCGATGAATATAAGAGTTTTCTCATTCAAAAGGCCGCTCGGGATGCAATCTATGACTAGTCATGACTCTCCACGGGTGTTGATTGAAACAATGTCTGGTCGCCTTCTCGACAAATCAGAACAAGCCTCCGCATTTGAATTGCTCCCGGTCTTTAACAAGCATGAGTTGATCTTATCCATCACGACCAGCATTGATCATGCTCGCATTCAAAAGCATGTGACAGAATACTATCGATATGCCATGTTCTCTCATAAATGGGAACCCGATGACCCTGCGTTCGATCAAGTTCATCCCACTGTCGTTTATGCCCTCGAGGAGTCTTCCGGTAACAATAAGCTTAAAATGTTCTGTGAAACCGCGCGGGATGCTGGGTTGCATTGGGCGTGGAGCGATACCTGCTGCATCAATAAAGCAGATCCCATCGTGCTCCAGGAAGCTCTGGTTTCTATGTTCAAGTGGTACCAAGGTTGCGCTCAGACAGATGTTGGTATTACTCCGTGGCGTTCACTCTCCGTCGTGGCGTGGCGATCTTGTGAAGAGCATCTGGAATTCTCATGTCTGGACATTCCAGGAATATCATGCCTCAATGGTCATCCGTTTCTACAATGAAGACTGGACACTCTACAGGGACCTCGACATTCCAAATCATAATCAATCACTCAAGATCCTTGAGGAGATAGAGGAGGCGACGAGCATTTCTACGAAAGCATTGATGGTGCTCCAGTCTGGGCTAGATGATGTACGGAAAAAGCTATGTCTCGCTTCGGAACGAGAGACGACGCTGTTGGAGGATGAGGCGTATTCACTGCTTGGCATATTTTCGACCTCACTGCCGGTCGTCTATGGCGATGGAAATCAAGCACTCGGGAAGTTGTTATCGCAGCTACTGACGAGCTCGGGAGACACGAGTATCCTTGCCTGGACCGGGGAGTCGGGAAGATTCAACAGCTGCCTTCCAGCGCGCATCCGCGTATACAGCCCGCCGCTGACCAACCACATCCCGCCAGCTCTCACGGGTTCCAAGATGAAGATCATAGTTTCCGAATTGTACAAATCATCCCTTGATTTCACCTTGGTCACGAGGTTCTATGACCAACTTGACAAACTCCGCGTCCCGTCATTCTCAGGGAAACGGATGACACTTCCGTGCGTTGCTTTCAAACTTGGGCCATTGAACGCCGGCGCTTCTCGTAGCAGCAGGTCGGAACGAGTTTTTAGTGGGAAGGTAGCTGCACTCGGGACAGTGGAAATCAGAACGAAGGAGGATCTTTCTCGGCTTAGAACTCTTTACCTTATTCACCCATGGATCGACTTTCTGCTCGACAGGCGTCCAGAGGGAAGTGTAGCTGAGATGGTACCTGAAGACACAGACGACCAATCTTCTATAACAAGCGAGCAATTTTCACTCCCTCGCCCTGCGACCTCTGTATCTCCGCGTCCACGAAAGGCGACCCGTGCCTCCCGCTTTTCGCTGCCATTTGGTGGACGCACCGCACTGCCTCCTCCAGAGGGGACCCCTCCACTGCCGACGGAAATGCAAGTGCGAGCCCTCCGGGCTCTCACCCGATTAACTCAACCATTCGGGGCGCTGTTACTTACACCAAACCGTGGAGGTGTGTCAGCGTACAGGAGGGTTGCCGCGGATAGTCTCATCACCGTCCAGGTCAAGGAGATCACGCCAACGATTTTAGAAGAGCTTGTAGAGAATGTGCGAGCCCTGGACGTCCTTTAACGATTGGTTATCAGGTACTACGGTCGTCGTTTCCCCCTTTCAAACTGTGCGATCGTCGCTTGCCTTGCCGTGCCGCATCTTACTTGACTATCAGTTAGTCTTACGCAATACTTTGATACGTGTCTTCGTAGTAAAGATTACGCAGCTAGCATGCCAGAGAACGTCCCAGTCGGACACTCCCGTTCACAAGAGGCAAAAGATAAATTTATCGCCGCACAAATTCTGAAGAGCGAGGCGCCGAGGCGTATGTTCATCTTCACCACGTGTTCTTATGGTAGTCAAGCCGCAAGGCGGTCTTC